>JARFJB010000400.1:4265000-4355000 GCA_036346205.1 Vesta saturnalis | reverse complement strand
TTAATGGTGTACTTTAAATATATTAAACGTTTGATTACAGTTATTCGTCTGTAATGTTTATAAAATTGTTAAGATGTAATTTCTTGAAAATTAAACATAAACATAACTGTTATTAATATACAGTTTGAGAATGTATGTCTTATAAAACTGTAGTAAAGAATAACTAGGTCATTCAAATTAAATATTGTTAAACTGCCTCAAAGATGACAAACCAGAACACTCTCTACGACGAAAGCTAACAATGAAATTTGCCAGCCAAAACACATTTAACAAAATTTAATCGAGTTATGATGTAAGTGTAAAGTTGTGAAAACTTCAATTTTAAAATGATAGAAGCATTCACAACCAAACATTACATCAAAAATAACCCAGTTAAATCTAACAAGATTTGTTAGACTTATTCTTTACTACAATTTTATAGTTGGCTTATACGTTTCTCAAACTGTTATATTAATAGCAGGCTTATGTTTATGTTTGAATTTTTCAAATTTGACAAAAATTGTTTACTACATCTTTAACAATTTTACTAAACATTACTACTGACAGATAACTGTAACAAGTATCGAAACGTTTAGATTGTATATTTAAAGTGCACCATTAAAAATCCCAAAAAGATAAGTATTTTATTATGGTAAATTATTGTTTATGTTTAATGGTTTTGTTACTATAATGGCCGTATGTAATAGTTATTCATATATTAAGGGCATAATTAGGAGATTATGGCTCGAGGGGATGTTTAAAGCCCGACTAAGGAGGGCTTTTAATTTCCTGAGAGCCATAATCGACTGTTATGCCCGTGGTACATACAACCTTTTATTCTATTTTAGTTTCTAAAACTTTCAAACAAAATATTTAGTATTTCCGGTAGGTTCCGGATTCAAATTTGTGTTGTGTAGATATATTGTAGCTATATTGATGTTGTTAGGGATACTGTGTACTTTAAATTTCTGTAAATAGTAATGTATGATTTTCCTTAACGTTAATACAAGGGTTATTACAATGTTATTTAAAGAAATTCTTTATCTGTCACTTGATGTTTTGATGTTGAAGTGACGTTCATTATAACTCAAGTTATTAATCTTTTAAAGTGGAATTACAAGTAAAAAAATGGAATTAACCAGAAAGCATGGTCGAATCATGACTTATGATTTAAAAAAATGCTTAAGCGCGTATGAGTGCAAAGAGAGCTTAGATTCGGATTTTAGTGAAGAAGTACCTGCATTGGCTACTATTTACCAACGGTATAAGGAATTTGATCACCATCAAAAGTAGTAGGGCGACCTACTACGGCTGTTACCGACAAAAACAAGAGGACGGCAAAGTCGCTTTTGCGGTAATAGAGCATCAACTCAAGACTGGATTCTCAGCTGTTACAACAACCATACACCTGTATTAAAAAATAGAGGTTAGTCGTTTTGTGCCGCATCACCTTTCTGACTTCTAAAAAGCAGAGCGTGTAAGAATTTGCCACGAAGCTTTAAATCTCTTAAATAATGACGGACACCAATTTTTTTCCAAAATAGGGACAGATGACGAAGCTTATATTTCCTTTTTCGATGTACTGTTACAGGCAAAATACTGATTAGAGCATCAAGCCCGTAAAGGCAATTGCGCGCACGGTATCGCTCAATGGTGTTGTGGGGTTCTCACTTAATAATGCATAAAGGCATTCGTCACAACTCCAAAAACGTCAAAATCGGTAAGAATGTTAAAAGGCGCCACCTGTTAAATACATTTATAGCGGGAAAACGTCATGAACTAGATATTATAATGGCCTAACCGGAAACCTAATGTTCACTCCTACCTGAAAATTCTAGTCCAAAAATATTTCCGCAAAGTTCAACAAAATCTTAAGCTTCATATAAAAGCCGCAAAATTGCGAAAATAAAACTAAAAGAACTAAAGAAAGAACTACATATTTCGATAAGCTTAGCGCAAAAATCATTGGCTCAAATACCCAAAAATAACTGATCAAAATGGTAATTAATTATACAGTTTGAAACGAAAAAAATACGTCACAACCAAACCAACCGCGATCGAAAATTTACTACGTAGGTATCGGGATGTAGTACATAAATTCGGGAAAATACAGGTTCGCCATAACAAATAATTAAATTCGCTTACCTGTTTAGCAAAATCAGGCAGATCGATGATGTCTACAATCGGGATGTTGATTCCTATAAAAATTACTTAAAAAAATTGCGACTACTCGCAAAATATCACTGGCATGCAAATAGGCGAGCTGTTCGGTCAACGATCTACTTACTTTACAATCACGTATGATTAAAAAATTAATAATATCTTTCGAACGTAATTACCCAACTTCAAATAACCACAATTAATAATGACGTTAATTTAATGGCTCGATCTCATAAAAACAAACACTTGAAATGTGCGTAAATGTTGTGCTGTATACTAAATGGGTTTACCTTTAAAATAAAACAATAAGTACAGTAACCTAAATATATGTATTATGAATAATAAAAAAGAACCACCACAGAGATGTCAACACAATTGTTACATAAATAATTTCTTCCAAGTTAAATCATTTACTTTTTCCTTAGCGGTGATATTAGCTAGTTTCTGTCGGCCTTTACTAAAATTCTGCAAATATTATTCTATACCAGCATAACAAATGGTTATAACAAATAAATCTGCGTTTTCTTTGTAACGTATTAGACATATACAATTTCAATACAGTTCGTTAGTATAACAATAAAACAAACACTCTAATAAATTTGGATTATAGAACGGATGAATACGCTTGTTTGAAAATTTAAATGATAAAATAATAAGACGTTAGTCTCAAACGACAATGTATTCGAATGTTAGAACATACACAAAAATAATAAAATACACAAAAATTTATTAAAATTTGTCTATCACAGCAGAACAAAAAAATGCACAGCAATGTTTACCTTAACTTGGGAGCAGCCCCTTTGTTATACAAACACCTGGTGGAAACCCCAGAGGATGATCTCTGTGGCGGCATCTGCAAGTGGTTGTACGTTACACAAATATTTATACTTCCGTAAAATTTGATTACTTTACTCTAGTATATGCAAGTTCTGAATAACATATTATTTTAACAGATCAAAAAGCTTATTTATTTACAGCGAATTATTTGTTATCGGTTCAGTTGTACACACGAAGCAGTCAAAAACTAAAAACCTGAACTATATTACTATTAATCCGCGCACAAGATGCGATGGAACTCCAGAAGGAAATAATGACCGGCACTTATTCAACACCGAGGCCAATTCCCTGGACGAAAAAATGTTGCTGCACGACGATAGAATAATGCGGGAGGAACTAAGTTATAAAATTATCCCCCAACTCAAGGGCAATGAAAAAACTTACACGATATACTTCACTTAACCTCCATGTAAGGGTGTAAAATAGTTCACTAACTCTAAACAACCAAATCTTCGTGTGCGCGGCAGAGCCGCAAACAAAAGCCTTGCCACTACGGCATCCTTAACAAGGCTGCCTTAAGCTACATTCATTTCTCGCAATCTTCAATATCATCTCCCTTCCATGCTAATTAACCAATCATAAACCCAACAACCGGCGGGTCTTATCCATGTAACCAATACCATGTAAACGCTCGACCTTAACGCCCCGTACCTAAAAGCTCTTTACACCCAAAATTCTTATCGAAATACTCCGACACATTGTGGCCTACAACGTCTCGATAAAATGCGAAATATGCTTCTCTGCAGTATCTTTAAATACAAAGCAACAATTTTAATGTATCCTGTAATTCGCCTCAATTTAATTCAAAATTTCGAAGTTAAAGGCAATTAAGCTAGAATGACAAAAGACCAGTTACAACTAAATGGTACACTGAAAAATGTTGGCCTGATGTGTTCAGTAGGGTTCCAGACAAGCGAATTATGTTGCACCAGTTTTTGACCGAAAAAAAGATAAAAGTGATAGAAAATCCACCGCGACTTTTGGCTATTCTTTGGGCTTAAATGGAACTTGAGGGGTAGAATGTTTTGGTCTGAAGAAGAGATTGATGTCGCAGTTCACGCTTGTTTTGAAAGAATTTGAAAGAAGATTATTTGAACCTTTAAACAGTGGAAAGAAAGAATGGTCAAGTGTATCATTCTTAAAAGGAATTACTTTGAGCACATTAGAATGAAGTCTTAGAAAATATTAACCTTGTTTCTTATTCTCAAGAAAATCGGCTCGACCCTCGTAAATGTTCGATACCGAAGCTTATTTGAATAATTAGTGCAATCGTTGCTTAGCAAGTTTTGATTACTATGTGCCATAAAGGCCAATTTATGCTCGCATAGGAGTGCTTATAAACAAGATTATAATTCTAAAATAGAATAAAATCAATAACTGAGCTTATTATTTATTCATGTGCTTTTATATTAGGTTTAATTATTTAGATTGTAATTTTACGCAGATGGTATCAGGAGCTCACCATACAATTTTTTTATGCCGGTATTGAGTTTTCTATAAACTTAAGAACGCTTTTAGTCAGATTAGTGATGTTTTCTTAATGTCGCTATAAGATGCGCTATACGTTTATTTACAGAAACCATTTTTATTAACTAAATTTAAAAAAACCAAATAAATATTTTTCAAAATGTGTGTTAATACGACAACATTGAGCTTGTAGTCATTTAATAGAACTTCGTTTTCCTGAGTGCGCTACACTTTTTAATTTAGTTAGAAATCTCTAGTATTCTGCATAATAGTATGTTATGAAACTAGTTTATAATATGATATAATATTAGATTATGGCACTCACGCTCAGGCGGTAATATCACGATTGCCATACTCCCTCATTTTAAGCGTGTACCAGTGCTTATGGTTTCCAATGTTGCTTCATTCTTTAAAATATCTGGTGAGGAACACGAGACGATTTTGCAACCTACAAAATGGAAATTAAAAGAAATAAAATAATTTTAATAACATTTTCTAAGGATAATTATGCAACCTCTTTTATAGGAAGTTCATTAAGAAAATAGGCAACACTGTAAACGCAAAAAAATCTGTTTCAAACAGACACACGTTTAAAACTTCATGACAGGCAGAGATTAATAGACATCTAGATGCTAACTTAAATTAAAAGAAATGAAATAATTTTAATTTAAATTTTTGTAGGATAACGGTATGCAAACTCCTTTTTACACCTTCATAACGAAAACAGGCAACATTGTAAAACAAAAACAATAATCTATGTCAGAAAAAATTCCAAAGCCGTCCGCTTTTATAAAAAAAAAAACGATAATACAGCTTCAGCATTTTCAATCATGTGTATTTAATTTTTACATTTATTTTTTCGCTTTACATTAAAAAACTTTATGAAGAAAATTTATGTAAAATTAAATGTTCTTTAAAAAATACGTCTACACTTTTTCTTATAAAATTAATCGTTATTCAGACAATGAAGAAATTTGAACTAACACTTAAATTCTAAATTGGGAATTTTTTGCCGCTAAATTACGCGTCATATCAAAAAATTGCATAGAAAATAATTAATCGATATGTTTAAGGTCTATATCTGGGTATTTTTATATCTTTGAAATATGCAGTTGTTTTAGAAATATTTGATGAAAACCAAAAACTGCCCCTAATAACTTCCTCCCCTCTCCGCCGCTGGATTTGTCCCAGAATCTAATCAGCTCTAAGCCAAATGAAAACAAGCTTGAATACAAAATTTTAAGTACACAGGTTTTTCGTTCTGGAGTTATCGTGGATACTAACATACATTCACACACACAGACGGACACACACAGACATCCAGACATGATTGCCGATGGCGAAACTTAGACAAAAGTTGTAAAATGCGCTAATGTTATAATTTATTTCTCAATTTAGAGTTACCAATTGTCAAATTGATGTCTAGAAATGCCAAGTTCAGTCAGACCTACGAGAGGTGCGATAATGTGTTTGCCGCTATGCTCTTTGATTTGTAGCCGGTGAGGCCGTGCGGTTCTTTTCAAATAACAACTCAAAAAGATGTTAATTTATTTTAGGAGCCACTGACTCGTACTTAAATTCCCCTTGACTTGAGCCAGAAAGTGCTGAAGATGGAAGCTCAGTCTCTCTCACCATCTCATCCTTACCTTTACTTGACTGGGAACTGGTCTCACTAGCTGCGTTCTTAATTTTACTCCATAGTACGGTGCATAATATATTTTTTGGTATTATTATCATAATAAGAACCTCAAAGTTTTAGTTAAAGTTTAAATATTATAATAATTGAGTAATATTAATTTAACCGCCACAATATATATATATATATATATATATATATATATATATATATATATATATATATATATATATATATATATAGGCGACAATGATCGCTAAGTTTAATTACTTCTTTGTACAAATACCTTTATACAATAATACCTTAATACATTGAATTTTTTTCAACGCCTCGACTATTTACCTAAAAGATGTTTGCAGTTCTTGCTTTCTTAATTAATTAAAATTATCATTCAAAACGAGATCTTGATTAAATATTGATAAAATTGCAACTCGGCAATAACGCTCAAAAACTTACTTCTGCAAACAACCATCTTTATATGCTACTCGTAATTATTATAAAATGGCTACTTGGTTTTAATTTCTGACTTAGACAAAGTACGAACGCGTAACGTTATAGACAGAAAATCTGGTACCAGACCATAAACCACTGGCGTATCCACAAAGCATCTCAACTGGTATAGTGGGATAGGTGTATCGTATGGGTTTAATTATTGTCATTCTCAATGCAAATTTGACGCGTGAATATTATAAGACAAAATACAATACGTAGTCATATTCAGATACTGCAGATAAAATACACGGTGATACATTCAATATTTTTAATGTAAATTATAATTTGACATAAATACTTTTAGGTTAAGTAAAAGAATATTTAATTTGGTTTTACTTTCAGGAAGTTCATTGTATCAGTAATAAGTTAATAGTTATTTACGATTTAAGTATCGTAATATTTCATATTACGATACGCGATCGGAAAATTGTCAAACGAGGCCGAATGCCGAATTTGATAACCCAGCAAGTATCGCAATATGAAATTACGATACGAATATCGTACAACGTTTTATCTATCACTTTTAATTATATAGATAAATAAGTAATTCAAGTAGCGAAATGTATTAAGCATGGTATTATCCAACAAGCAGACGTATTATATAATTATCATTGTATAGTTTAATCAAACTCAGGTTGTCAATATTCTTTCTATAGACAGTTTTGAAAATAAGTTCAGATCAAAATAATTCCATTATTAATGTTTATAATAAATAGCTTAATAATTTTTTTTTAGATTTTTTTTAGTAATTATTTTATTCACACTTTTACTTTACCGCAATAGTTCGGTAAATTGATAATTTACCGCACTAGTGCGGTAAAGTAAGACATTGCGATATGTCATTAAATGACGTAAAACTTGACATTTCTTGTTGATAGTAGATAAAACAATTTACAATTCCTGTTAACACAATAATAATGTATTATAACTCCACTCGTTTCGATCATTAGACCATTTTGAAGTACGTACATATTTTCCATGTTAGAAAGATTACAAGCATATTGGATATAAGATTCTTAGTTAACAAGTACGTGGCACAGTATTTCGTTCCATCCTTAGGGCATACATCATTTTATTAACTGTCTAATTCAAAGTTACGTGAGGTTCAGAACACACGTGGCTGGGACAAGGAAGAAAGCAAGATTATGACACAAAATAAGGTTGCTGATTTGTGAAAATGAAACAAGGCAACAAAGTCACCCTTACATTTAAAATTTAATTAGAGTTGTGGTAAAAGAAAAGTGCCAAATTTACTTCCAAACTATATAATCATCTAAGAGCTCAGAAGTACCAATAAGTGTGGTTGCTACTACATTCTAAAACATGCTCTTTTAAAGAATCAAAACATTGAGTTTGTATGCAATTAAACATAATCTTACTTTTTAATGTAATAATAAAATTATTTTCGTCAAAGCACTTTCGTTTATACGCAGGATAAAATAAATCGTTTTCGAATTGTTTTGAACAAAGCCTATTATTTGCTTTTGGTGTCCAATCATCCTATTTTTACTTGCAGCATACAGACGGTGTTACTTTATTCTGATATCCAATGCAATAAGGTATGCCCAACGATCAAGGTTACAAACCTGTATTCACAGCGCTGACTGTCGCCCACTCGAAATTTATTTGTGGTTCGCTAACGGTTTCACTAGGTATACTCGAACCTCGATACGCTCGTCAATGAAATAATCCCCCGTACAATTTCCAATACCCAATTTACATCAAATTAATTATGCGGATTACGTTACTTATCCACTACTATGTACAGTGTGTCCGATTTTCGATTATATTTCGGGGTATCTCACTTACGAGTAAAGATACAGAGTTGCGGTTTTCACAATATCGTGCTACTTTTTTGTGAGAAGAACGCTGGTATAAACAAAACTTTCATAGCCCGCTACATTCCTAAGATGCAGGACGAAATTGAAAATGTTGCATTTTGGGACCCCGTTAGCCTTTAATATATGGCAAAGGTAAAGATTGGTTCGTATACAGTTTTTTACGTAGAATCCAGTGGCGTAGTGGTATTTTTGTTGTAACCTGTTAATTTTTAGCTATAAATAAAACTTATGGTTTTTTAACAGAACATCCTGTATATTTTCCTTGCGTTTGATTGGAAATTTTGTAAGCTTTACAAAAATATATAATACATGATGCGTATTTATATAATAAACCTAAAATCTATGACTTCACAAAATCTGCGTAATAACATAGTGTGTATTATATAGCATCAGAATTACTAGGTCGTGAGTTAATTATATTAGGATGTTACAAACATAGAAATTTTAAAAAGGCTAAATCAATTTTAAGGCAGAATAAAACTGAAAAACTTAACATAATATTAACTCAACAGTAACCCCTTAATAGATCTTAACCTTAAAAGAACTGTTCAAAAACTGTTTAAAGCATTTAAAATAATTATGGAACGCCTTTGCAAGTTTTGAAATGCCGCATTGGTAGCATTAAGTAGTTCATCTATTGTCCAATGACTAATACTATAAACCTTATTCTGCAAGTAGCCCCATAAGAAAAGTCTAGCATGGATAGGTCAGGTGACCGTGGAGGCCATCTAATTGGTCCATGAGTACCGATCCACTTTTACGAGAAATGATTGTCTAAAAAAGGCCGAACAATTACAGCATTATACATGGGCGCGCCATCCTGTTGGAAATGTATCCTGTTAAGATGAGCTAAAGGAACATTGTAGTAACATAGAGATACATCTTGCAAAATTTCAAGATATCTGTTCCTGTAAGACTGCCTTCATAAATTCTGTATTCTATTTGTTGCAAAATAAAACAAGCTACGCTAAATCCAAATCGACCTGTTCCTCTCTTTCGAATAGCACATGATGATTTTCTTGGGACCAATGCCTAGTGTTATGCCTGTTGAAAATATCTGCACTCGAAAAGTAAGCATCGTCGGACTATATTATAAATCTAGCAAAGTTATTACCAATACGAATTTGTTCCAAATACCAGTTGCAAAACAGTAACTACGTTCTGCATCCCCAGGATGCAAATGGTGAACAATTTTAATCTTGTGTGGCTTAAATTTATATTTGACCAATATTCTTTGAACCCGAGTCTTGGGAACACCAATCTCCTGCTCTAGAACTCTGCATGATTGTGAAGGCCTTGCCTCTATACATGCTAAAACGTTGACTTCATCCGTATCGATTTTCCTTATTATACTTTTGGTCGGTTGGATAAAATGATCCATGTTCTACCAAATTTTTATTCGAGAAAACATTAAAGACAAGGTTTCTTTCTGATATATATAAATCCAAATGATATTTAAATAAAAATAAATCCACATACGTCAAAAGATAAATAAGTATTCAAACAAACCTTTGAACAGTTGGGAGGTCTCAAGTTTTCATTGCTCTCTAAAACAGACTAGCCATATTTTCAAAATGTTGATAATTTTCATTTTAAGCCATTATAACGAATACAATATTAGAGAATATAAATTTTACAACTGACAGGTGTTGCTAAATGATCTTTTTAATTGTTCCAATAATCACGGCCTACTAATTCTAATGCTATATAATACACACTATGTTATTACGCAGATTTTGTGAAATCATAGATTTTAGGTTTATTATTTAAAATACACATCATGTATTATATTTTTGTAAAGCTTACAAAATTTCCAATCAAACGAAAGAAAAATATATATAGGGTGTTCCGTTAAAAAAACCATAGGTTTTATTTATAGTTAAAAATTGACAGCTTACAGCAAAAATGCGACTACGCCACTGGATTCTACGCAAAAAACTGTGTAAGAAACAATTTTTACCTTTGCCATCATTAAAGGATAACGGAGATACAGGGGGGTCCCAAAATGCAACATTTTCAATTTCGCCCTGTATCTCAGAAATGTAGTGGGCTATGAAAGTTTTGTTTATACCAGCGTTTTTCTCACAAAAAACTAGCACGGTATTGTGAAAACCGCAACTCTGTATCTTTACTCGTAAGTGAGATACCCCGAAATATCACCGAAAATGGGACACACTGTACAATGAAAATAATAAACTCCAAGAACGTAAAAATTCAAACGACGACTTGACATGAAAATCATAAAATTGAAAATTAAACGTAACATGCACCAGTAAAAACCAAACTAAACAGAAAAATTAAACCATATACAAAAATTCCACCCGAAACAAAAACCCTATGGGAAAGAATACTATAAGTAAGTTAATAAATATTAATCTATATACATTACCTTCGTTGAAGGGTTTTCAGGTGACGTCGCTGCTCCTCGATAACTGTTAGGGTTATAATCCCTATAATTTGGTTGCTGACGGAATATGACATTAAAAATACCTATAACTAATATTCCAGCCTGCCGAATGATTATAGCATGATCCCTGAACTAAGGTAACTCTTAAATAAGCAGTTATTTGCCATAATTCACTCCCTTAACAAATTTTGCGGCTCTGCTCAAGATGGTCGTAGCAAAAAGAGAACTTATCACCCAAGGGTTACCTAAAGTTAACCTGTTACGTGTTTAAACGGGGAGCTGGAAGAAAAAGGAAGAAGGAAAGGTTTCTCTGCTCATTCACGTTAGTGAGCACAATTGAACTAACTCAAAAGTGTTTAGGGCTGAGAGAAGAAGGATGTTTGATATGCGCCAAGAGCCGCTCAGATAGATTAAGATTCACCGCTGTCCCGACTCTGGACAGTGTCAGAATAATGAGCAAGGAGATTGTAAAAAGGGAAGCAGGAAATAAATACAACACTGCAGTGAAATTAACAATGTATATTTTATTTTAAAATCAAAAACTAAATAATTGAGGATGTTACAATTAAACCACAACAACAAAAAATATATGTAAATAACCCAAATGTACAAAAAATAGTAAATACGTTCAACCAGATAGTTAGGTTCGACACCTGCGAACCAGTAATTCTTTAATACAGATAAACATTTCTCATGTGCATTTATTGTGACAAAATATTTAAGTAGACTCAGATCCCTGTATTATCCTATTATAAATTACAGAAACCTGTACTTTTAATAAAATCTAATAAATTTTGTATTCTTGTTTCTACCACAAATGACTATTTACAAATTACAAGGTTTCTGATTATTTAACTATTTACACTTTTTAAACTCGAACATTTACATTTTATACAACGTAATGACTACTAATAATTCCAAATTGTTAATGCGACCAGATCTTTCCATATTTACCTTCGTGGTCCCTTTTACAGATACAGAAACTCATAGACCAAGGAACTTCACAACTTTAAATGACGATAGTATAAACATAATTATGAAGTACACGAATTTAAGAGCAAGACAAGTTAAAATTGAAAGTCCTTTTTGTTCTATGTTAAATGTCTAAAGTTGGCAATAACATTTACAAAATTAATATACAAAGTTTTGAATATACGTCATTTTTCGTCGAACATCTGCTACTATCTTGTTGATAGTTACGCTGACATAAGAATCTAAAAAGACACGTTAAGGCTATCTGAGAAATGAAAAATAAGAATAAATAGCGAAGACATTAACCGGCCATTACATCACCAACTCTAATAATAAGAAAATTAAGCTTTTACTAAATGGAATTCTTCAGATCAAAATTTGTAGTAATTGAAATAACCATTAAATTGATGCGTATAACGTGCCTGATGTTTCCGTTGTGTTAGATCTCAGACAAATACAAAAAATCCGTTTCATTTCGTTAGCTGCGCGATTAATGCACGTGTGCCATAAAGTGACAAATTGTTAATGATTTTGACATTCATAATCACAGCTTTCTGATACTAGTCAAAATAGTATATTAAATGCAAGTATCATTGATATTGTATTAGGCCGTGTTGCACGAGACGCAAGCGTCGAGTATTAAGAAAGGCAATAAATTATGAAATGTGTCTTTTATACAATTTTTTCTATTTATTGTTATATTATATATGAGTTTTATAAATTGGTACGAACAATAGAATGAGTGCAAGAAATTTATAAATGAGTTATCATTTAGTATATTACATAAGTGGATAAATTTTAAAAGCGCGATTTGGAAATAGAGTATGTTTTTAAAGGTCATATCCAGATATTTTACTATTTTTAATTGGTGCAGAAATCATAAATACTAGTATTATTACTACAAAATGGTAAGAACTAATAATGTAAAATTATAAATAAAATTAACATATATAACAATACTAATGTATTTCTATTTACATTAATTAAATATTAAAATAACATTAAATAAAGGTTTTAAAGTTAGTAATATTTATTTGACGTTAAAGGTATTGTCAGAAACAGTGTTTTCATTTGCATTCTGAGTACAGAATGTCAAACAGAACTGTCAGTTGAAAGTCAAATTTTATAATGTTTAAGGTTATTTATTGAGAACATCAAAATCGTATTTGTAACTCACACATTATGAAATCGTGTCTTTTATACAATTTTTTTCTAATTCTGATTGTTATACTAGTATATTATGATACGAGTTTTATAAGGATTTTCTGATACGAACGGGTAATAGAGTGAGTGCGAGAAAACCCCTTATAAATGAGATATCATAGCAGTATATTAAAGTATAAGTGGAAAAATGTCTTTAAAAACACGCGCATTTAAATAGATAAAAAAAGTTATGAATACTTTACGCTATTTTTTTATTGGTGCACCTTGAAATCATAAATACTAGTATTATTACTACAAAAAATGGAAATAAGAACTAATAATGTAAAATATGTAAATAAAAATTAATATATCTAACAATACTAACTGTACTTTCTATTTTCATTAATTAAATATTAAAAGTGTTAAATAATGTTTAAATAAAGGTTTTAAATCTGTTAGTAATATTTTATTTGACGTTACAAGGTAGTCCTGTCAGATCAATAGCAGTGTTTTTCATTTGCGCATGCTCAGAAACGGGTACAGAATGTCAAATAGAACTGTCAGTGGAAGTCAAATTTTTATAATGTTTTAAGATTATTTTTTGAGAACACACTTCAAAAGTCGTATTGGTGTTAAGATTTGTGAAAATAAGTGCCGAAAATAAGAATAATACATCGTTTAAAGGAAAAGCACGCACCTGGTACATCTGTTTCAGTAGTTGATTTTTGTTACGGGTCATGAAAGCCATATTTGAAAAAACTAGATGAATGTCTGTGTTGAGAATTCAAATAGTCCTAGTATTGTAGAAAGTTGTTATAAAATAATAAATAGTTCAAAATATAGAAAAAGTCTTTAATCTTAAATTTTATTTAACAATGTTTATTCTAATCATTTCTAATGTGATTTAAGTTTCTGGTTTAGGTTAACTGAACATAACTAAAGACCGATATAAAACTGTACCCACCAATTTATAGAAAAATATAATCAAAAATTGTCATTTAGATGAATTTGTTAGTAATATTTGTTTGACTTACAACGTACCTTGTCAGATCAATAATAAAAATTGTCATTTAAAATTGTTTTATTGTTGATGTTGCCATGGTAATTTAGAAAAAAGCATTTTTAGTTCGATTTGCCAACATGTTAAATAGGTAAACAAGAAAATAAAAAATATTTTTTACTTTTTTCATAAAATAGTATATTATGTTATTAAGTAAAGTGATACTTTATGTAGCAATTGAATGTTTATTTTGCAACGAAGTAAAATAATTATTAAATATGTATTGCCTGCAAAAGCAGAAGAATTAAAAACTGGTGTAAAAAACGGCATTACTTTAACCTCCGAGTTTTGATGACGTATTTTGAATTACAACGCGAAAAATATAAATCCTCTACTTTATGGTGTCTTTACTCCAAGTTAAAATGATGTTTAAGCATCTATAACAACATTGATATTTCAAAATACCACAAGCTGCAGGCTTTATTGTAATTTATGATGGAGTGCAGTATTTTACTTTACATTCTATGATGATTTAAACTAAATAATGCGTATAATTTAACCCAAACAGTTACCTGCTTAATATTTTTTCCTTTTTGTTACTCCGGCAGCAATACAAGTATAATAATATAATATCCTATTACTAATTTGACAAAATAAAATAATATTATTAACTATTAACATTTTAGGTTATTTTGATAGTTGGTTATAAATAGCTTGCAGGAGGGAGGAGCTCACATACATATCGACAAATGACTTTAAGTACAGTTCGGATGCCATCATGGTGTGTATCCCTAAAACGTAAAACAATGTATTTAGAGAATTTGTGATTGCTAATCCAAAATGGATAAATTTATTTAAAAAATATTCTTCGTTACGACCTAAGAAAACTACACATAATAGATTTTTTGTAACTTACAGAAACGGTCGATGTATAAATAGCCCGATTGGAATTAATACCATGGGGAAAGTGTCCAGAAAAATAGCCACATTGCTAAGACTACTATACCGCAACCACAACTCTTCACAGGACTCTGCTTCCGAAGGTTTACTGTAACCCAATTAGCTAATCAAGACACTTATTGTTAAAGCATCATGGAATTGGAAGTCCTCTGCAATGGCGGAAGGATATGTTGAGGAACACGAAAAAAGAAAAAGGAAGTTGCCGAAATTCTCGGACCTGAACATGAAGACATCAACTTACCAAGTTGTTCACATGTTTCGAAATGGCACAACCACTACTGCAATAGGTAACAGCAGAGTTGAACAATGTTGAACGTAACCGTTAATGTTTACAATAACTGTACTTTTTTTCGTACATAGGAAAGCCTTTTACATGCAATGTACAGGTTTAATGTTTACATTTTACATGTCAACGACAGTAATGGTTATTATTAAGCATTGTTTTTATTTTTCAATATTAACTTAATTATAATTAGACGGATGGTTGTCACTACAGTTCGATGTTGCCACAGTTATAAAATAAATTGTACCCATTCTAGTATTTCTTATGAAACTCAAAACAGCTTTTGTACTAACGCAAAGTAGAAAACCATTTTAAAAATTGAAATTTTGCATATTAATTTTGGTTATTGTCAGAATCATTCCCTATACAGCAGAAAGAGTTGTCGGAAGGTAAAATACTGCTTAGATCTGCATAAAAAGCCTATTTTATGAGCAGTGACAGAAGATTGCCACCCAAGATAGATTTGAAGGTGCAGTCATTCGCAACACAATAATAAAATCTGAACACTTGAGAGAGATGAGAAGATGAAAAAAGATCAGGTGTTGAACGATTCTGTCTAAAACCATATTAGTGATCACTAAAGAGTTTGTTAGTTTCAAGGAAAAGGGCCGCTGCTGATTGATGGCTTTTTCCATGATTTTAGACAAAATAGAGGTGATGGCAATTGGTCGGTAGTTGGAAGGATCGGTCTTAACGCCTTTTTTTTTGAGTAGGTTGAACATTTGCTTCTGATGAGAGAGATTTCCCAGAAGACAGAGGGATCAAATAGAGCTTAGACAGGACTTGTACTAGTTCGGGGGAACATTTCATTATGACAATAGGTGGAATATCGTCTAGGCCAGTCACATTATGGAGATCGTGCCTTGATGATCGATTCTAGGAGCTTCTACCCAAAATGCATTAGTTTCATAGTGTATGAGGAAGAGGTGGCTAAGGGCACATTTTTACAAAACCATTAAGGGACAAGCTTAATGCAAACAAAAATCACAAAAAGACTGGTTTTGTCTACAGAATCAGCAACTACAGATCCGTCAAAATATGTCATGCGGGGAAAGGAAATGTAGCTAGTTCATCTCATTTTTGTTGTTCAAACAACCTTTTAGCTTTAGTGATAATAATACTTTTGCGGGTATTTCTAGCACCAACGTATTATGTATGACTCTAGGCCGTTTTACTTTAATTGAAGAAAATCTGAATTTGTATGTATCGATTTATATATTTAAAGGTGATATTTGATTGATTATGTTTTTGGATAATTTACAAGAAAAAGGTGCAAAGGATAACTACTTTATTTCTTGTTTACACAAATAGTTGACATATTGACCTATTTAAATCAACATTAAGTGTCACGCTTTAAAGTCATGTTTTACAAATTGGAAATATATCTAGCATAACTGCATTATTCAATTTAGCAGAAGTCCATTGTATAAGAATAAGAAACTGTATCTATAAAAGAAAGGTATTATAATAGATGTGTTTACCTCCATTAGAAGCTTAGGATGTCGTATTCGGGAACTTTACGACATAAATTTACCCAAGCGTACAATTTAAAATAATAAATCCCCTTTATTGTAATCATCAAAGAAAACAAATTGCAGAAAATATATGTATAGAGAAAATAAACTTACCTCTATATTCTTTGTTCCGTGTTATAATTATGGTAAATTATTAAAATGTAAACCACCACATCATCAAATATTTGGGATTTTTAATGGTGTACTTTAAATATATTAAACGTTTGATTACAGTTATTCGTCTGTAATGTTTATAAAATTGTTAAGATGTAATTTCTTGAAAATTAAACATAAACATAACTGTTATTAATATACAGTTTGAGAATGTATGTCTTATAAAACTGTAGTAAAGAATAACTAGGTCATTCAAATTAAATATTGTTAAACTGCCTCAAAGATGACAAACCAGAACACTCTCTACGACGAAAGCTAACAATGAAATTTGCCAGCCAAAACACATTTAACAAAATTTAATCGAGTTATGATGTAAGTGTAAAGTTGTGAAAACTTCAATTTTAAAATGATAGAAGCATTCACAACCAAACATTACATCAAAAATAACCCAGTTAAATCTAACAAGATTTGTTAGACTTATTCTTTACTACAATTTTATAGTTGGCTTATACGTTTCTCAAACTGTTATATTAATAGCAGGCTTATGTTTATGTTTGAATTTTTCAAATTTGACAAAAATTGTTTACTACATCTTTAACAATTTTACTAAACATTACTACTGACAGATAACTGTAACAAGTATCGAAACGTTTAGATTGTATATTTAAAGTGCACCATTAAAAATCCCAAAAAGATAAGTATTTTATTATGGTAAATTATTGTTTATGTTTAATGGTTTTGTTACTATAATGGCCGTATGTAATAGTTATTCATATATTAAGGGCATAATTAGGAGATTATGGCTCGAGGGGATGTTTAAAGCCCGACTAAGGAGGGCTTTTAATTTCCTGAGAGCCATAATCGACTGTTATGCCCGTGGTACATACAACCTTTTATTCTATTTTAGTTTCTAAAACTTTCAAACAAAATATTTAGTATTTCCGGTAGGTTCCGGATTCAAATTTGTGTTGTGTAGATAGTTGGCTATATTGATGTTGTTAGGGATACTGTGTACTTTAAATTTCTGTAAATAGTAATGTATGGTTTTCCTTAACGTTAATGCAAGGGTTATTACAATGTTATTTAAAGCAATTCTTTATCTGTCACTTGAAGTTTTGGTGTTGAAGTGACGTTCATTATAACTCAAGTTATTAATGTTTTAAAGTGGAATTACAAGTAAAAAAATGGAATTAACCAGAAAGCTGGTCGAATCATGACTTATGATTTTAAAAAATGCTTAAGCGCTTATGAGTGCAAAGAGAGCTTAGATTCGGCCTTTAATAAACAAATACCTGCATTGACTACTATTTACCAACGGTATAAGGAATTTGATCACCATCAAAAGTAGTAGGGCGACCTACTACGGCTGTTACCGACAAAAACAAGAGGACGGCAAAGTCGCTTTTGCGGTAATAGAGCATCAACTCAAGACTGGATTCTCAGCTGTTACAACAACCATACACCTGTATTAAAAAATAGAGGTTAGTCGTTTTGTGCCGCATCACCTTTCTGACTTCTAAAAAGCAGAGCGTGTAAGAATTTGCCACGAAGCTTTAAATCTCTTAAATAATGACGGACACCAATTTTTTTCCAAAATAGGGACAGATGACGAAGCTTATATTTCCTTTTTCGATGTACTGTTACAGGCAAAATACTGATTAGAGCATCAAGCCCGTAAAGGCAATTGCGCGCACGGTATCGCTCAATGGTGTTGTGGGGTTCTCACTTAATAATGCATAAAGGCATTCGTCACAACTCCAAAAACGTCAAAATCGGGTAAGAATGTTAAAAAGGCGCCACCTGTTAAATACATTTATAGCGGGAAAACGTCATGAACTAGATATTATAATGGCCTAACCGGAAACCTAATGTTCACTCCTACATGAAAATTCTAGTCCAAAAATATGTACGCAAAGTACAACAAAATCTTAAGCTTCATATAAAAGCCGCAAAATTGCGAAAATAAAACTAAAAGAACTAAAGAAAGAACTACATATTTCGATAAGCTTAGCGCAAAAATCATTGGCTCAAATACCCAAAAATAACTGATCAAAATGGTAATTAATTATACAGTTTGAAACGAAAAAAATACGTCACAACCAAACCAACCGCGATCGAAAATTTACTACGTAGGTATCGGGATGTAGTACATAAATTCGGGAAAATACACAGGTTCGCCATAACAAATAATTAAATTCGCTTACCTGTTTAGCAAAATCAGGCAGATCGATGATGTCTACAATCGGGATGTTGATTCCTATAAAAATACTTAAAAAAATTGCGACTACTCGTGAAATATCACTGGCATGCTAATAGGCGAGCTGTTCGGTCAATGACCTACTTACTTTACAATTACGTATGATTAAAAAATTAATAATATCTTTCGAACGTAATTACCCTACTTCAAATAACCACAATTAATAATGACGTTAATTTAATGGCTCAATCTCATAAAAACAAACACTTAAAATATGCGTAAATGTTGTGCTGTATACTAAATGGGTTTACCTTTAAAATAAAACACAATAAGTACAGTAACCTAAATATATGTATTATGAATAATAAAAAAGAACCACCATCGAGATGTCAACACAATTGTTACATAAATCAATTCTTCCAAGTTAAACATTTACTTTAACCAATAAGCGGTGCTACTAGCTAGTTTCTACGTCGGCCTTTACTAAAATTCTGCAAATATTATTCTATACCAGCATAACAAATGGTTATAACAAATAAATCTGCGTTTTCTTTATAACACATTAGACATATACAATTTCGATACAGTTTGTCAGTATAACAATAAAACAAACACGCTAATAAATTTCGATTATGGAACGGATGAATACGCTTGTTTGAAAATTTAAATGATAAAATAATAAGACGTTAGTCTCAAACGACAGTGTATTCAACTGTTAGAACATACACAAAAATAATAAAATACACAATAATTTATTAAAAATGCACAGCAATGTTTACCTTAACTTGGGAGCAGCCCCTTTGTTATACAAATACCTGGTGGAAACCCCAGAGGATGATCTCTGTGACATCTTCAAGTGGTTGTACGTTACACAAATATTTATACTTCCGTAAAATTTGACTACTTTACTCTCTAGTATATGCAAGTTCTGAATAACACATATCATGTTAACAGATTAAAAAGCTTATTTATTTACAGCGAATTATTTGGTATCGGTTCAGGTGTACACACGAACCAGTCAAAAACTAAAAACCTGAACTATATTACTATTAAGCTGCACACAAGATGCGATGGAACTCCAGAAGGAAATAATGACCGGCACTTATTCAACATCGAGGCCAATTCCCTGGACGAGAAAATGTTGCTGCACGACAACGATAACGATAGAATAATGCGAGAGGAACTAAGTTATAAAATTATCCCCCAAATCAAGGGCAATGGAAAAACTTACACGGTATACTTCACTTAACCTCCATGTAAGGGTGTAAAATAGTTCACTAACTCTAAACAACCAAATTTTCGTGTGCGCGGCAGAGCCGCAAACCAGAGCCTTGCCACTACGGCATCCCTAACAAGACTTCATTAAGCTACATTCATTTCTCGCAATCTTCAATATCATCTCCCTTCCATGCTAATTAACTAATCATAAACCCAAAATTACTTTACAACCGGCGGATCTTATCCATGTAACCAATACCCTGTAAACGGAAGATTTCTTTGCCACGCTCGACCTTAACGCCCCGTACCTAGAAGCTCTTTACACCCAAAATTCTTGTCGAAATACTCCGACAAATTGTGGCCTAAAACGTCTCAATAAAATGCGAAATATGCTTCTCTACAGTATCTTTAAATACAAAGCAACAATTTTAGTGTATCCTGTAATTCACCTCAATTTAATTCAAAATTTCGAAGTTAAAGGCAATTAAGCTAGAAGGACGAAACACAGTTACAACTAAATAGTACACTGCAAAATGTTGGCCTGATGTGCTCAGTAGTGTTCCAGACAAGGGAATTATGTTGCACCATGATCATGTATCGTCCCATACGGCAGTTTTAACTTTCCAGTTTTTGACCGAAAAAAATATAAAAGTAATAGAAAATCCACCGCGACTTTTGGTTATTCTTTGGGCTTAAATGGAACTTGCGGGGTAGAATGTTTTGGTCTGAAGAAGAGATTGATGTCACAGTTCACGCTTGTTTTGAAAGAATTCCGAAAGAAGATTGGTTGCGAACCTTTAAACAGTGAAAAGAAAGAATGGTCAAGTGTATCATTCTTAAAGGGGAATTACTTTGAGCATATTAGAATGAAGTCTTAGAAAATATTAACCATGTTTCTTATTCTGAAGAAATTCAGCTCGACCCTCTTAAATGTTCGATACCGAAGCTTGTTTGAATAATTAGTGCAATCGTTGCTTAGCAAGTTTTGATTACTATGTGCCATAAAGGCCAATTTATGCCCGGATAGGAGTGCTTATAAACAAGATTATAATTCTAAAATAGAATAAAATCAATAACTGAGCTTATTATTTATTCATGTGCTTTTATATTAGGTTTAATTATTTAGATTGTAATTTTACGCAGATGGTATCAAAAGCTCACCATACAATTTTTTTATGCCGGTATTGAGTTTTCTATAAACTTAAGAACGCTTTTAGTCAGATTAGTGATGTTTTCTTAATGTCGCTATAAGATGCGCTATACCTTTATTTACAAAAACCATTTTTATTAACTAAATTTAATAAAAAACGAAATAACTATTTTTCAAAATGTGTGTTAATACAACATTGAGCTTGTAATCATTTAATAGAACTTCGTTTTCCTGAGTGCGCTACACTTTTTAATTTAGTTAGAAATCTCTAGTATTCTGCATAATAGTATGTTATGAAACTAGTTTATAATATAATACAATGTTAGATTATGGCACTCACGCTCAGGCCATACTCCCTCCTTTTAAGCGTGTAACAGTGGTTATGATTTCCAATGTTGCTTCATTCATTAAAATATCTGGTGTGGAACACCAGACGATTTTCCAACCTACAAAATGGGAATTAAAAGAAATAAAATAATTTTAATAACATTTTCTAAGGATAATTATGCAACCTCTTTTACAAAGAGTTCATTACGAAAATAGGCAACATTGTAAACGAAAAAAAAATCTATTTCAAACAGACACACGTTTAAAACTTCATGACAGGCAGAGATTAATCGAAATCTACATGCTAACTTAAATTAAAAGAAATGAAATAATTTTAATTTCAATTTTTTAGGATAACTGTATGCAACCTCCTTTTTACACGTTCATAACGAAAACTGGCAACATTGTAAAACAAAAACAATAATCTATGTCAGAAAAAATTCCAAAGCCGTCCGATTTTATAAAAAAAAATGATAATACAGCTTCAGCATTCTCAATCATGTGTATTTAATTTTTACATTTATTTTTTCGCTTTACATTAAAAAACTTTATAAAGAAAATTTATGTAAAATTAAATGTTCTTTAAAAAATACGTCTACACTTTTTCTTATAAAATTAATCGTTATTTAGACAATGAAGAAATTTGAACCAACACTTAAATTCTACATTGGGAATTTTTTGCCGCTAAATTACGTGCCATATCAAAAAATTGCATAGAAAATAATTAATCCATATATTTAAGGTCTATATCTAGGTATTTTTTATATCTTTGAAATATGCAGCTGTTTTAGAAATATTTGATGAAAACCAAAAACTGTAATAACTTTCTCCGCCGCTGGATTTGTCCCAGAATCTAATCAGCTCTAAGCCAAATGAAAACAAGCTTGAATACAAAATTTTAAGTACACAGGTTTTTCGTTCTGGAGTTATCGTGGATACTAACATACATTCACACACACAGACGGACACACACAGACATCCAGACATGATTGCCGATGGTGAAACTTAGACAAAAGTTGTAAAATGCGCTAATAAGTTATACCTATTTCTCAATTTAGGCGCAGTTACCAATTGTCTAAATTGATGTCTAGAAATGCCAAGTTCAGTCAGACCTACGAGAGGTGCGATAATGTGTTTGCTGCTATGCTCTTTGATTTGTAGCCGGTGAATTCTTTTCAAATAACAACTCAAAAAGATGTTAATTTATTTTAGGAGCCACTGACTCGTACTTAAATTCCCCTTGACTTGAGCCAGAAAGTGCTGAAGATGGAAGCTCAGTCTCTCTCACCATCTCATCCTTACCTTTACTTGACTGGGAACTGGTCTCACTAGCTGCGTTCTTAATTTTACTCCATAGTACGGTGCATAATATATTTTTTGGTATTATTATCATAATAAGAACCTCAAAGTTTTAGTTAAAGTTTAAATATTATAATAATTGAGTAATATTAATTTAACCACAATATATATATATATATATATATATATATATATATATATATATATATATATATATATATATATATATATAGGCGACAATGATCTAAGTTTAATTACTTCTTTGTACAAATACCTTTATACAATAATACCTTAATGCATTGAATTTTTCAACTCGACTATTTACCTAAAAGATGTTTGTAGTTCTCGCTTTCTTAATTAATTAAAATTATCATTCAAAACGAGATTCTGATTAAATATTGATAAAACTGCAACTCGGCAATAACGCTCAAAAACTTACTTCTGCAAACAACCATCTTTATATGCTACTCGTAATTACTATAAAATGGCTACTTGGTTTTTAACGGTTTCTGACTTACACAAGGTAAGAGAGGGGGCGCGTAGCGTTAAGGAGACTGTGATAATCTGGCACCAGACCATAAACCACTGGCGTATCCACAAAGCATCTCAACTGGTATAGTGGGATAGGTGTATCGTATGGGTTTAATTATTGTCATTCTCAATGCAAATTTGACGCGTGAATATTATAAGACAAAATACAATACGTAGTCATATTCAGATACTGCAGATAAAATACATGGTGATACATTCAATATTTTTAATGTAAATTGTAATTTGACATAAATACTTTTAGGTTAAGTAAAAGAACATTTAATTTGGTTTTACTTTCAGGAAGTTCATTGTATCAGTAATAAGTTAATAGTTATTTACGATTTAAGTATCGTAATATTTCATATTACGATACGCGATCGGAAAATTGTCAAACGAGGCCGAATGCCGAATTTGATAACCCAGCAAGTACCGCAATATGAAATTACGATACGAATATCGTACAACGTTTTATCTATCACTTTTAATTATATAGAGAAATAAGTAATTCAAGTAGCGAAATGTATTAAGCATGGTATTATCCAACAAGCAGACGTATTATATAATTATCATTGTATAGTTTAATCAAACTCAGGTTGTCAATATTCTTTCTATAGACAGTTTTGAAAATAAGTTCAGATCAAAATAATTCCATTATTAATGTTTATAATAAATAGCTTAATAATTTTTTTTTAGATTTTGTTTTAGTAATTATTTTATTCACACTTTTACTTTACCGCAATAGTGCGGTAAATTGATAATTTACCGCACTAGTGCGGTAAAGTAAGACATTGCGATATGTCATTAAATGACGTAAAACTTGACATTTCTTGTTGATAGTAGATAAAACAATTTACAATTCCTGTTAACACAATAATAATGTATTATAACTCCACTCGTTTCGATCATTAGACCATTTTGAAGTACGTACATATTTTCCATGTTAGAAAGATTACAAGCATATTGGATATAAGATTCTTAGTTAACAAGTACGTGGCACAGTATTTCGTTCCATCCTTAGGGCATACATCATTTTATTAACTGTCTAATTCAAAGTTACGTGAGGTTCAGAACACACGTGGCTGGGACAAGGAAGAAAGCAAGATTATGACACAAAATAAGGTTGCTGATTTGTGAAAATGAAACAAGGCAACAAAGTCACCCTTACATTTAAAATTTAATTAGAGTTGTGGTAAAAGAAAAGTGCCAAATTTACTTCCAAACTATATAATCATCTAAGAGCTCAGAAGTACCAATAAGTGTGGTTGCTACTACATTCTAAAACATGCTCTTTTAAAGAATCAAAACATTGAGTTTGTATGCAATTAAACATAATCTTACTTTTTAATGTAATAATAAAATTATTTTCGTCAAAGTACTTTCGTTTATACGCAGGATAAAATAAATCGTTTTCGAATTGTTTTGAACAAAGCCTATTATTTGCTTTTGGTGTCCAATCATCCTATTTTTACTTGCAGCATACAGACGGTGTTACTTTATTCTGATATCCAATGCAATAAGGTATGCCCAACGATCAAGGTTACAAACCTGTATTCACATGATGTGATCAAATTTATTTGTGGTTCGCTAACGGTTTCACTAGGTATACTGAACCTATAGTCAATGAAATAATCCCCCGTACAATTTCCAATACCCAATTTACATCAAATTAATTATGCGGATTACGTTACTTATCCACTACTATGTACAGTGTGTCCGATTTTCGATTATATTTCGGGGTATCTCACTTACGAGTAAAGATACAGAGTTGCGGTTTTCACAATATCGTGCTACTTTTTTGTGAGAAGAACGCTGGTATAAACAAAACTTTCATAGCCCGCTACATTCCTAAGATGCAGGACGAAATTGAAAATGTTGCATTTTGGGACCCCGTTAGCCTTTAATATATGGCAAAGGTAAAGATTGGTTCGTATACAGTTTTTTACGTAGAATCCAGTGGCGTAGTGGTATTTTTGTTGTAACCTGTTAATTTTTAGCTATAAATAAAACTTATGGTTTTTTTAACAGAACATCCTGTATATTTTCCTTGCGTTTGATTGGAAATTTTGTAAGCTTTACAAAAATATATAATACATGATGCATATTTATATAATAAACCTAAAATCTATGACTTCACAAAATCTGCGTAATAACATAGTGTGTATTATATAGCATCAGAATTACTAGGTCGTGAGTTAATTGTATTAGGATGTTACAAACATATAAATTTTAAAAAGGCTAAATCAATTTTAAGGCAAAATAAAACTGAAAAACTTAACATAATATTAACTCAACAGTAACCCCTTAATAGATCTTAACCTTAAAAGAACTGTTCAAAAACTGTTTAAAGCATTTAAAATAATTATGGAACGCCTTTGCAAGTTTTGAAATGCCGCATTGGTAGCATTAAGTAGTTCATCTATTGTCCAATGACTAATACTATAAACCTTATTCTGCAAGTAGCCCCATAAGAAAAGTCTAGCATGAATAGGTCAGGTGACCGTGGAGGCCATCTAATTGGTCCATGAGTACCGATCCACTTTTACGAGAAATGATTCTCTAGAAAAGGCCGAACAATTACAGCATTATATGTGGGCGCGCCATCCTGTTGGAAATGTATCCTGTTAAGATGAGCTAAAGGAACATTGTAGTAACATAGAGATACATCTTGCAAAATTTCAAGATATCTGTTCCTGTAAGACTGCCTTCATAAATTCTGTATTCTATTTGTTGCAAAATAAAACAAGCTACGCTAAATCCAAATCGACCTGTTCCTCTCTTTCGAATAGCACATGATGATTTTCTTGGGACCAATGCCTAGTGTTATGCCTGTTGAAAATATCTGCACTCGAAAAGTAAGCATCGTCGGACCATATTATAAATCTATAAAAGTTATTACCAATACGAATTTGTTCCAAATACCAGTTGCAAAACAGTAACTACGTTCTGCATCCCCAGGATGCAAATGGTGAACAATTTTAATCTTGTATGGCTTAAATTTATATTTGGTCAATATTCTTTGAACCTGAGTCTTGGGAACACCAATCTCCTGCTCTAGAACTCTGCATGATTGTGAAGGCCTTGCCTCTATACATGCTAAAACGTTGACTTCATCCGTATCGATTTTCCTTATTATACTTTTGGTCGGTTGGATAAAATGATCCATGTTCTACCAAATTTTTATTCGAGAAAACATTAAAGACAAGGTTTCTTTCTGATATATATAAATCCAAATGATATTTAAATAAAAATAAATCCACATACGTCAAAAGATAAATAAGTATTCAAACAAACCTTTGAACAGTTGGGAGGTCTCAAGTTTTCATTGCTCTCTAAAACAGACTAGCCATATTTTCAAAATGTTGATAATTTTCATTTTAAGCCATTATAACGAATACAATATTGCGCAGAGAATATAAATTTTACAACTGGCAGGTGTTGCCAAGCGCGAAATGATCTTTTCATTGTTCCAATAATCACGGCCTACTAATTCTAATGCTATATAATACACACTATGTTATTACGCAGATTTTGTGAAATCATAGATTTTAGGTTTATTATTTAAAATACACATCATGCATTATATATTTTTGTAAAGCTTACAAAAATTCCAATCGAACGAAAGAAAAATATATATAGGGTGTTCCGTTAAAAAAACCATAGGTTTTATTTATAGTTAAAAATTGACAGCTTACAGCAAAAATGCGACTACGCCACTGGATTCTACGCAAAAAATTGTGTAAGAAACAATTTTTACCTTTGCAATCATTAAAGGATAACGGAGATACAAGGGGGGTCCCAAAATGCAACATTTTCAATTTCGCCCTGTATCTCAGAAATGTAGCGGGCTATGAAAGTTTTGTTTATACCAGCGTTTTTCTCACAAAAAAGTAGCACGGTATTGTGAAAACCGCAACTCTGTATCTTTACTCGTAAGTGAGAAATATCGTCGAAAATGGGACACACTGTACAATGAAAATAATAAACTCCAAGAACGTAAAGATTCAAACGACGACTTTACATGAAAATCATAAAATTGCTAACAGAAAATTAAACGTAACATGCACCAGTAAAAACCAAACTAAACAGAAAAATTAAACCATATACAAAAATTTCACCCGAAACAAGAACCATATGGGAGAGAATACTATAAGTAAGTTAATGCATATTAATTGATATACATTACCTTCGTTGAAGGGTTTTTGACGTCGCTGCTCCTCGATAACTGTTAGGGTTATAATCCCTATAATTTGGTTGCTGACGGAATATGACATTAAAAATACCTATAACTAATATTCCAGCCTGCCGAATGATTATAGCATGATCCCTGAACTAAGGTAACTTTAAATAAGCAGTTATTTGCCATAATTCACTCCCTTATAAATTTTGTCTCTGCTCAAGATGGTCGTAGCAAAAGAGAACATCACCCAAGGGTTACCTAAAGTTAACCTGTTACGTGTTTAAACGTGAGCTGGAAGAAAAAGGAAGAAGGAAAGGTTTCTCTGCTCATTCACGTTAGTGAGCACAATTGAACTAACTCAAAAGTGTTTAGGGCTGAGAGAAGAAGGATGTTTGATATGCGCCAAGAGCCGCTCAGATAGATTAAGATTCACCGCTGTCCCGACTCTGGACAGTGTCAGAATAATGAGCAAGGAGATTGTAAAAAGGGAAGCAGGAAATAAATACAACACTGCAGTGAAATTAACAATGTATATTTTATTTTAAAATCAAAAACTAAATAATTGAGGATGTTACAATTAAACCACAACAACAAAAAATATATGTAAATAACCCAAATGTACAAAAAAAAATAGTAAATACCGTTCGCAAGCCAGATAGTTAGGTTCGACACCTGCGAACCAGTAATTCTTTAATACAGATAAACATTTCTCATGTGCATTTATTGTGACAAAATATTTAAGTAGACTCAGATCCCTGTATTATCCTATTATAAATTACAGAAACCTGTACTTTTAATAAAATCTAATAAATTTTGTATTCTTGTTTCTACCACAAATGACTATTTACAAATTACAAGGTTTCTGATTATTTAACTATTTACACTTTTTAAACTCGAACATTTACATTTTATACAACGTAATGACTACTAATAATTCCAAATTGTTAATGCGACCAGATCTTTCCATATTTACCTTCGTGGTCCCTTTAAGATACAGAAACTCACAGACCAAGGAACTCACAACTTTAAATGACGATAGTATAAACACATAATTATGAAGTAAAATAATTTAAGAGCAAGACAAGTTAAAATTGAAAGTCCTTTTTGTTCTATGTTAAATGTCTAAAGTTGGCAATAACATTTACAAAATTAATATACAAAGTTTTGAATATACGTCATTTTTCGTCGAACATCTGCTACTATCTTGTTGATAGTTACGCTGACATAAGAACTCTAAAAAGACACGTTGCGGAAGGCTATCTGGCAGATTCAATGAAAAATAAGAATAAAATAGCGAAGACATTAGGACCGGCCATTAGCATCACCAACTCTAATAATAAGAAAATTAAGCTTTTACTAAATGGAATTCTTCAGATCAAAATTTGTAGTAATTGAAATAACCATTAAATTGATGCGTATAGACGTGCCTGATGTTTCCGGTTGTGTCTAGATCTCAGCCCACAAATACAAAAAAAATCCCGTTTCATTTCGTTAGCTGCGCGACTTAATGCACGCTGTGCCATAAAGTGACAAATTGTTAATGATTTTGACATTCATAATCACAGCTTTCTGATACTAGTCAAAATAGTATATTAAATGCAAGTATCATTGATATTGTATTAGGCCGTGTTGCACGAGACGCAAGCGTCGAGTATTAAGAAAGGCAATAAATTATGAAATGTGTCTTTTATACAATTTTTTCTATTTATTGTTATATTATATATGAGTTTTATAAATTGGTACGAACAATAGAATGAGTGCAAGAAATTTATAAATGAGTTATCATTTAGTATATTACATAAGTGGATAAATTTTAAAAGCGCGATTTGGAAATAGAGTATGTTTTTAAAGGTCATATCCAGATATTTTACTATTTTTAATTGGTGCAGAAATCATAAATACTAGTATTATTACTACAAAATGGTAAGAACTAATAATGTAAAATTATAAATAAAATTAACATATATAACAATACTAATGTATTTCTATTTACATTAATTAAATATTAAAATAACATTAAATAAAGGTTTTAAAGTTAGTAATATTTATTTGACGTTAAAGGTATTGTCAGAAACAGTGTTTTCATTTGCATTCTGAGTACAGAATGTCAAACAGAACTGTCAGTTGAAAGTCAAATTTTATAATGTTTAAGGTTATTTATTGAGAACATCAAAATCGTATTTGTAACTCACACATTATGAAAACGTGTCTTTTATACAATTTTTTTCTAATTCTGATTGTTATACTAGTATATTATGATACGAGTTTTATAAGGATTTTCTGATACAACTAATAGAGTGAGTGCGAGAAATATAAATGAGATATCATAGCAGTATATTAAAGTATAAGTGGAAAAATGTCTTTAAAAACACGCGCATTTAAATAGATAAAAAAAGTTATGAATACTTTACGCTATTTTTTTATTGGTGCACCTTGAAATCATAAATACTAGTATTATTACTACAAAAAATGGAAATAAGAACTAATAATGTAAAATATGTAAATAAAAATTAATATATCTAACAATACTAACTGTACTTTCTATTTTCATTAATTAAATATTAAAAGTGTTAAATAATGTTTAAATAAAGGTTTTGAATTTGTTAGTAATATTTTATTTGACGTTACAAGGTAGTCTTGTCAGATCAATAGCAGTGTTTTTCATTTGCGCATGCTCAGAAACGGGTACAGAATGTCAAATAGAACTGTCAGTCGGAAGTCAAATTTTTATAATGTTTTAAGATTATTTTTTGAGAACACACTTCAAAAGTCGTATTGGTGTTAAGATTTGTGAAAATAAGTGCCGAAAATAAGAATAATACATCGTTTAAAGGAAAAGCACGCACCTGGTACATCTGTTTCAGTAGTTGATTTTTGTTACGGGTCATGAAAGCCATATTTGAAAAAACTAGATGAATGTCTGTGTTGAGAATTCAAATAGTCCTAGTATTGTAGAAAGTTGTTATAAAATAATAAATAGTTCAAAATATAGAAAAAGTCTTTAATCTTAAATTTTATTTAACAATGTTTATTCTAATCATTTCTAATGTGATTTAAGTTTCTGGTTTAGGTTAACTGAACATAACTAAAGACCGATATAAAACTGTACCCACCAATTTATAGAAAAATATAATCAAAAATTGTCATTTAGATGAATTTGTTAGTAATATTTGTTTGACTTACAACGTACCTTGTCAGATCAATAATAAAAATTGTCATTTAAAATTGTTTTATTGTTGATGTTGCCATGGTAATTTAGAAAAAAGCATTTTTAGTTCGATTTGCCAACATGTTAAATAGGTAAACAAGAAAATAAAAAATATTTTTTACTTTTTTCATAAAATAGTATATTATGTTATTAAGTAAAGTGATACTTTATGTAGCAATTGAATGTTTATTTTGCAACGAAGTAAAATAATTATTAAATATGTATTGCCTGCAAAAGCAGAAGAATTAAAAACTGGTGTAAGGAAAACGGCATTACTTTAACCTCCGATACCGTTTTGATGACGTATTTTGAATTACAACGCGAAAAATATAAATCCTCTACTTTATGGTGTCTTTACTCCAAGTTAAAATGATGTTTAAGCATCTATAACAACATTGATATTTCAAAATACCACAAGCTGCAGGCTTTATTGTAATTTATGATGGAGTGCAGTATTTTACTTTACATTCTATGATGATTTAAACTAAATAATGCGTATAATTTAACCCAAACAGTTACCTGCTTAATATTTTTTCCTTTTTGTTACTCCGGCAGCAATACAAGTATAATAATATAATATCCTATTACTAATTTGACAAAATAAAATAATATTATTAACTATTAATACATTTTAGGTTATTTTGATAGTTGGTTATAGCTGAGCTTGCAGGAGGGAGGAGCTCACATACATATCGACAAATGACTTTAAGTACAGTTCGGATGCCATCATGGTGTGTATCCCTAAAACGTAAAACTATATATTAAGAGAATTTGTGACTGCTAATCCAAGATGGATAAATTTATTTTAAAAATATTCTTCGTTACGACCTAAGAAAACTACATGTAATAAAATTTTTGTAACGTACAGAAACGGTCGATGTATAAATAGCCCGATTGGAATTAATACCATGGGGAAAGTGTCCAGAAAAATAGCCACATTGCTAAGACTACTACACCGCAACCACAACTCTTCACAGGACTCTGCTTCCGAAGGTCTAGTGTAACCCAATTAGCTAATCAAGGGGGACACTTGTTGATGATAAAGCATCATGGAGGTTGGAAGTCCTCTGCAATGGCGGAAGGATATGTTGAGGACACACGAAAAAGAAAAAGGAAGTTGCCGAAATTCTCGGACCTGAACATGAAGACATCAACTTACCAAGTTGTTCACATGTTTCCGAAATTAATTCTGGCACAACCACTACTGCAATAGGTAACAGCAGAGTTGAACAAAGTTGAACGTAACCGTTAATGTTTACAATAACTGTACTTCTTTTCGTACAAAACAGGAAATGCCTTTTACATGCAATGTACAGGTTTAATGTTTACATTTTACATGTCAACGACAGTATAGCGGTTTATTATTAGCATTGTTTTTATTTTTCAATATTAACTTAATTACTAATTAGACGGATAGTTGTCACTACAGTTCGAGTGTCGCCACAGTTATAAAAATAAATTGTACTCATTCTAGTATTTTTATTATAGCACCGTTTTTGTTTCTTATGAAACTCAAAATAGTTTCATAACAGCTTTTGTACGAACTCAAAGTAGAAAAAACCATTTTAAAAATTGAAATTTTGCAATTTGCTAATTTTGGTTATTGTCAGAATGGGTTTTTGTATGTTGGCTACACATAGTAAACTGACATTTAGAAATTGAAAAATTTTTCGCACAATCTTTAGAGGTTAGGGCTAACAGCTATATGGAAAACCTCCAAATACAAGGTAGGCAATGCCATAAATCGAAATGCCCCAAACCTGTAAAATAAAGTCTGCGTTACGCATTATTATCGTTCTGTTTTCACCCCAAAACAGAGTTATGTAAACTTTACGATACAGCATTAGGAGAATTATATAAAATTAAAATAGGCAACATTCATTACATTTTCTGTAATGAAGGTAAAACCACAAAATTTTAGAATCTCCAATAATCTTGTAGCATTATCAGCATAAGGTATTCTTTTCTTGCATTTGCAATATACATTAGCCTTATTTGAAATCTTTACCTTGTAACAACCCATTTTGAGTTGTATTAAAATATACCGTAATTTATGTTCTTCGTTCATTTAGTTGTAAATATAAGAAAAAATTTTAATTATTAGTGATTTATAGGTATGTGGTAGTCAACTTAATTTGCATTTTGGTGTAACTTAAGTGTATATACTTCTTTAGGGTTTATACTCCCACTTCTTTAAATTATTTTTTTCTGCTCATATTTTTCGCGCACCGCTATATCACCAGATATTCAAAGCGTCCATTTTTTCACTTCCTGATGCATGTTGTGTTGTTTAGGAAGCTTTTTTTTGGGTTTCCACCTAAATTTTGTGAAAAGTGCCATTGGTTTAATGGTAAGACATATTTAACTCGTAATATTGAAAATTAAAACATTGGCTTTTTGCAGGCACTTTGATTTACACTTTTATTACTTTTATTTCTTGCACATTTAATTCTATTTTAATTACTATTTAATTTTACTTTTACGTACGCTTTTATTTTATGATTGGGTTTTGCTTTTAATGCCGATCTAAATGTAGATCCCAATTTTTATCTGAATTTCGAGAGAATGCAATAAACATTGGATTCAAATTTCTTGAAGAAAAATTTAGAAGAAGTAAAATTCCATTTTGGTGAGGTTTTTACAACATACAGCATTGTTATTTCAAGATATTGCGCAATATTGGTGCAAAGATGACATCACCTTTGGTTTACATTTCCGTAATCGTTTAGATACCAGAGGTTATTAAAAAGTTTGTGTACCAAAATTTTTCGAACACGTATTTATGTTTAATGATTTCTTAGCATAAAGGCTATTTTTAAGATATTTTATATAACCCTAATTTAACTGTTAATAAACATAGTTTGTATATTTTTTAATTTTTTACATTTTGATAAAATGTTTATTGTAAACCTCGGTTTAGTCATTCCGAACATAATTAAAAAATAACTTGGTGTCCGAGATCATTTTTGTTACTGTTACATTGTAGTTTTTGTTCCATTGATGTTAAGTGGAAATAACAGCATAAATTGTGGTAATTAAGCAAATCAAAAGATTGAACCGCCCTACGTTAATCTACCGACTGGAACAAGGGCATTATTTTTGGTGAAGGGGTTGTATCTCGAGTTTGTTTAACGATCTGTTATAAGAACATTTTAACAACCAATACATTTAGTTTTACACCATTTATACTATTTACAACATTTCATTACAACCTTGGTCAATTTTATATTGACCGAAACTTTACTAACAGTAGACATTTGTTAGTACAACGCCAAGTAAATTATTTATAATAACAGATTTAAACCAGATATGAATTAGTAAGAGTTGTTGACTTTGGGAACATCGCGAAACGTAAGTAGTTTGATAAAAAATGAAAATAGGAGAACATACGCATCACCTAAAAACACTCACACTTGGTGTGTGAAACACTCGCTACTTATGAATAATAGTAGAACGAAAAAATAATTGAAAATGGCATTATCCAATTAATATACAATATAGATGAATTGAAGTTAAGAAGTACAGTTTTTAGTTACGTTCGTATATGTTTCAGATTTAAATTAGATATAAAAGAGATATTAGCATTAAGTATGAACATTATGAAAAGTATAACTGGTTTGATTACGCAGTATAAAGATAAATCGCATTTAATAGGTAAGTCACAGGAGTCACCGATCTTTGCATCTGTAAGATAAAAAAACTTTTTTTATATACAGGTTGCTACATAACAGTACACAATCAAACTGCAATTAATTCGAACCAAGGTACACTGTGTCAACATGAAGATTTTATTTTGGATTTTCCTAATTAACTAATTTTTAAATCAACATTTTTACACGCAAACTTGTGATTGAGGCTTTTTTAGAACGACGAATCTGAATTTGATAAACATTTTGATGTAAAGTGAGAGCACTCTGCGACACTCTGGGTACATAAAACTTAATGTAACTTTTCAGTGCCTCGGTATGTCTATGTTAAAAGAAAATTTACTTCCTCGCCATTTTTATCTAAATGCTATCTCGGGTAACTGTTTTACGAATTTTTTTTGCTGTTAAGTGTTAAACTCCTCATCACATCTTATTTTACTTTTTAAAATTTTTTAAGTAGGGGTCAGTGGGGTACATTTGTTACACAATCAAACCGCACTAGGCGTCGTGCAGGCTTACCAAAGTAAGCGGGTTGCCAAGCTAACTGCAGTGAAAATGGGCGAATTCGATATAAGGCGTAAAGTGGTTGAAATTTAGTTTCAAACACATTACACTTACCATAAAACAACAAATAACAGTCAATCCGGAAAAAAATCTCTCTAGATGCCACCACAATCACAAATTTCTCTAAAATAAATACTCATAGGCGAGTTCTTATGTTAATCATGTCTGACTTTGGAAGATAGAATGGTAGCATACTAGATAAAATCATAACATCCAATTGGCACAACACTTTAATTTAGAGGAGCACGTGAAATTTCGTCTTAATAATCTTAATATGTGTCAATTCAATTTTGAAATCTTTAAGTTCAATTAATACTAAAAATAAATTTACCCAAAGCTTAATCAAATTTTGAAACATACACATTGTAGAAAACTTATTGGCCCAACCTTAAATTCATAAAATCAGAGTAATGAAACGTTTCGGATACTTTATAATATTTCCTCCTATACGCATAGACCAATATTTATAAGTGTCATAAAATTCTGAAATAAATAGATATCACCCAATTTAGAAAAATAACAATTTTTAACCACAAAAACATTAATTCTTATCTTAAAAATTGAGAAACGTAACGATCAGTGCGTCTTGTGTGAATCATATATTTTCTTAATTACTAGTTGAGCTTTTATCATTAAACTGTATTTAAACATTCACAAGCATGAATGAATCGTTGTAATTTAAATCTGACCTTTCTGATTAATAAATAAATTGTGATCAGCATTGTGTATTTAAAGATTATCCACGAACACAAAGTAATTAAAGTTCGTAATCCATTTGACTGAAAATAAACAATTTTTAGATCAATCATTTAGGCAAAATAATAAAAAGTTGATTATCTTTAAACGGGGTAATCCTTCATGTAGCTTTGCACAAAGAATCAATGAACTCTTATAATACTGATTGTTTTGTAAAGCTTCAGATTGTAAGGAATCACAATTTAAACAAACAAAAAAAAGTAAGTTGACTAATCGAACCCTATTGATCAACTTTGCAAAAATATTTACATACACTGCTTCCGAGAAACAACACATACAATAAAGCAATTCTTATAGATTAATAATCTAAACAATAATAACAGACTACAGTCGTTCACAAACAAAAAAAGTTATTTACAAATAAAAACCAGCATAGATCGTTACAAAATAAACGCACGCAACCACCCTCTTGAGTATAACTCTCAGCCCGGGTGTATCGTACTTTCCCCTGTTACTATTTTTCTTATATACCGGCGGTTGTCCATTTTGCGCAACGTCATCATATTTATCTCGCTCAAACCCAAAACAGCCTATTCCAAAGGAGTGTTCTATCGCGCGTCTTTGCCGCGCACAAATTCCGAAACGGCCACAACCAAGGCTTTCTTAATCTAAAAGGCCACTCTTTTCCTTATCTACCGTCGGTTATCCATTTTACGCAACGTCATCATATTTATACCGCTCAAACCTAAAACAGCTTATCCCAAAAGATTTACAAAATTACGCGCTCTGAAACGCTGCAAAAACGGTAAGAGATATCAAAAATATGTATAGAAACAAAGTTGTAGAGAATTAAATTTTCTATAAAAAAAAGTGGCGTCAACATTGACTATCTTCATTTGTTTAGGAGGAAGAGACATTCAAAGTTTTCACATTTTTATATTCTCAAATTAAGTGTAAGTATATTAAATATTTACCACCTGATGAACGGTTTATTCCTGTGCGCTGTAATTGAGTTGCAAATTAACTACTCTACCTTGAACCTCTCTCCCTCCTAAACGAATGAAGACAGAGGAATGCTGTAGGTGACTTTTTTATAACAAATTTAATTCTCTACAGATTTGTCTCTATACGCATTTTTGATGTCTCTTACGGTTTTTGCGGCGCACAGTGGGACGAAACGCCGAAAAGCTGGCCAAAAGTCAAAAAACCAAGTTTCTATCTAGGGATTTTTAAGTTACTAGTTCTATAGATTGGTATTTTGTTCATCGAACCCGCATGTCAGATTTGCTTTATGACGTGTACTTAGGCTTAGGGACCATTAGAAAAGTGACCCTCGAGCGGTAAGCAAGCGACTCGAATGCCAACCGATATTTATACCTGCTTTACTGAAGCGTATATTATAACGTGATCTGAACGGATTTTGTCGCCGTAAAATGGATTTATCTCCTGAAAGTAAGTAGAATAATAGTGTCGTAAGCAGAATATGAATAAATAATTGGTTAATACCATAATTAACAATCTTTGTTGCTGTAAATTAACAAAAAAAAATTGTTTAAGTAATTGTTTATGCATAAAAAAAGTTGTCTGTTCTGTCGTGTTCGATCAAATTCTTTTACGTCGCTGAAATATAATGTCATTACGAACATTTTGGGCAAAAAACCAGCTGCTAATAATTGCTATTCCGTTTACAAACCAACTTTTTGTATTAACAAAGCTAACTGGACAAAGCAGCCGGTGAATTGTATACAGTATTTATGAGTTCAAGTATTTTTCTCACGTACCTCGTCCCATTACAACTGGTATCTTCCGAAATACATATTATATGGAAAAATCCGCGACCTTCCTCCCCTCGATACTGTGGGCCTATCCGCATCCAGTTTTTGCATGAAAATGTAGAGAACACCTTGAAGGAAGTTACAGATATTCGAGAACAAAAAAAAATCTTATCCCGTATGAAACGGTCATTGATGGATCTTGCACTGACAATGATTGACCGAAAAGTATGCAATGCTATTACTGGAACTGCTTCTACTCAACGATGCAACATTTGCGAGGCAACGTCCAAGCAATTTAACAACATTGACAACATTGTAGGAAAAGAAGTCATAGAGGAAAATTTCCAGTATGGCATTTCATCTTTGCATCCGTGGATAAGATTTTTTGAATGCTGCTTGCACGTCGCGTATAAACTTGATGTGAAGAAGTGGCAATTCACGCACAGCTGACGAAAAGGCCGCAGTAAAAAGTCGAAAAAAAAACATCCAACAAGGTTTTCGAGCACGTCTAGGACTAATTGTAGACGAACCCAAACACGGATATGGTAGCTCGAATGACGGGAACACGCCTCGTTAATTACTGGTGTTGACGAGGATTTGATCAAAAGGTTCTACATAATATTGCAAGGAATTTCCTCAGGATACGATGTGAATATTCACCGTTTTAAGGAATTCAATTTGGCTACAGCTAAGAAGTTTGTGGACCTGTATCCGTGGTGTTATATGCCTACGTCCAGAAACTTCTTATACATGGCGCGGACATTATTTCTTCTGCGTTATTGCCAATAGGGCAGATGTCGGAAGACGCACAGGAATCGTGCAACAAGTATATTAAACGGTTTCGGGAAGATTTTTCGCGAAAATGCAGTCGACAGAAAACCATGGAGGATGTGTTTTTGAGACTTTTAGTTGCATGAGATCCTTTCGTTTCCGGCCTCAGAAAATCACCGCAAAAAAAATTAAGATCTTTAACCCCGGAAACAGTAGAGCTTTTGATTCCGCCGGCCATCGCACCTTCTTCGAGTGTAGTATCAGAGGATTATGAATCTGCGGTAAGCTCGTCGACAGATTGCGACGTATCGTCAGATAGCGAATAGATGTAGCGATAATGTTATTGTAAATAAAAAAATTGTTATAGCGCAACTAAGATTTTTATTGCAAAAAATAATATATAATAATATTTAGTTATTATACATTATTTTGACACCTGATTTGTAATTGCATGCTCAAAAGCCCCGATATACTGATTTTCATCTTAAAAAAACACTTTTTTGTATTGTTGGTTTGCCATTTTGTTTTTTGGAATTTTGACACTTGATTTGTAATCGTCGTACTCAAAAACCCCGATATACTGATATTCATCTTAAAAAAACACTTTTTTTTATTTTTGGTACGCCATATTTGATCCGCCATTTTGTTTTTTGGAATTTTGACACTTTATTTGTAATCGTCATACTAAAAAACCCCGATATACTGATTTTCATCTTAAAAAAACACTATTTTGTATTTTTGGTCCGCCATATTGGATCCGCCATTTTGTTTTTTGGAATTTTGACAATTGATTTGTAATTGTCATACTCAAAAACCCCGATATACTGATTTTCATCTTAAAAAAACACTTTTTTGTATTTTTGGTCCGCCATATTGGATCCGCCATTTTGTTATTTGGAATTTTGACACTTGATTTGTAACTGTCATACTCAAAAACCCCGATATATGTAATTTCAAACAAATATCGCAACGCCTTCATATTATTGCCAGCTTTTCGGAGTTTCGTCCCACCGTGCGGCGTTTCGATTATAAGTTCAGAGCGCATAATTTTGTAAACCCAAATAATCGTACCATCAATCTTATAGACTTCAAAAAAGATATTTAATTGGTTGCGACTATGGTCCACGTATGATGACGTAACGATTACAAAGTGAGGGTACCTGCTATCTTGAAATTTTGACAAAAATGCTAACAATTCTTTTAAATAACTCAATTTCACCTTCAAATTCATTCCACATACTGTCCAAATCTAGATTAAACTTTTTATGAAAGTCACATGTGCGCGAGCTTTTTTTCCGCACAATTTAGCAAATTCTAACACCATTTGTCCTTGAACATACATCAAATGTTCCATTCTTCTAGACTTCAATACAATATCAGCGTACAAATTCTCACGGTATCATTTTACAACAATTTGAAACTCACTAAAACATTATCTCTCATTCAAATTTGACATTTTCAACTTATACGTCACTATACAAAATTTAAATCCTCTTTTACATGACACGCTGCGCTTTACTAAGATTCCATTTACACTAATTTCTATTATGGATACACAAAAAATTTTCTCGTACAAACTCACCCGCTTTCCCTTATTCCGTAGACTAACCTAAATACCTAACTAACCTAACTTTTCGTTAGTCTAGCCAAAGCATACGGTAAAAGTCAAAATCTACTAGAACAACAAAATGATGATAGTCACAGTTTGGTAAAATTGCTCTACAATAAACTAGAAATATGCATCCGTCAGGGATGCCCACTAAGACCACAAAGCGATCCAATATGACTCAGAGTCACTCAACTCAAAACTCTCAAACATTTTATTAAGAATAAACAACATTGTTCACTAAATCTAAATTATTCAATTGGTCAAGTCCCAACTGGTAACTAACAAGTTCTCAATAAACGTTATACATTCCTAACAACAACAAAAATCGGCAAAATTCTTCAAAACTTATGAACACTCAACGTCAATCCATAAATTCGTCATTAAAGTCTCAGAATTCAGAAATCCTAAATCGGTATAACTACAATTTACAAACATTCGATATACTAAACTCCATAATTCGATAAAAACGTCAAAGCGGCTCACATGCAGAATCCTACATTCCCATAACGTCAAACAATCAAAAATGTCCTTGAGTCTCAAATTCGAATATTCAAATACTAAATGTCTCCTCAATAAGAAAAATTTATACGAGTAATGGCTCACATTCAACGTACGCTAATATCACAAAGCCCAATTAACAATCTATCAACAATCAGTAATCTAAAGTGTCAGGGTATTTTGAACACCCTGTATACATATTGGGTAATTTTGTTTATAGTTTTATGCATTTAGTTAGATTCCGTATATACACATTTTTTTTTTGTCAAATTGAGTTTTATAGTAAATTTGTTTTAACGTGTGTAGCGAGCTTTAGGGATGTAGGTGTATGGTGAGCTTTACATTCTTTGTTTGTGAAATTATTATTCCGAAATTTATGTTGTTTTTCTTTATTATTCTCGTTTATAGATGTTTGATTAACGTTTGTTTGTAAATAGTTGTATATAAGTTTAATTAAGGTTTATTTCGTTTGATTCCCGTAGAATATAATAGAAAATTAAGTAATTTAAATAAAAAGTGTAGACTTATCGGTGTATGATGTAATGTTAGCGACATGAAGACGCTTATGTATAGTTGTCCAGTTTATTATTAGGTATTTTGGTTTTGATTGATAGAGGAAACATGTGGGCCTTATTGTTCGTACTTTAAGGTAAACATACAGAGGCTGTACAGGATATTTTTGCTGACGTGTGGTTTTTCAAAATTTACCGAGTCCTTACGGACGAAAACGAATTTATAGTATTGGGGGGTACTTTGGTTTCTCCTTCCGTTTTTTAATTGGTGGAATTGAAGTTGATAAGATTTTTTTAAGAGAGGGATTAAAAATCCAAAATGGAAATTGTTAATAATTTTTGGGAGTCTAAGACAGATCACGCTTTCGAGTAGTTGTACGTTGCGGCTTGTGTTACGCTTTAAGGGGGTGGTTTAGAACGTTGATATTTCGAACCTTGTGGTGTTTAATGAACGTACTTTTTGTGGAGTAAGGGTAGTTTAACTATTCCTGAAGATAACCTGTGACAAAGGGAGTTATTCAAATTGTTCATCACCAAAGGATTATACCTAGTGCCGATTTCGAGTTTACGTAACATTACCTGGAGGACATCTTCGTGTTTTCTTAGTGCGTCGATGGACTTCTTGGTTTATATCGCCTTTGCGGATTTATTTAAAATCATCGTTCTTGAGTGCCACTTAATTATCGTATGAAGCGTGTGTAAAGATAAAGAAACTTTCGCTATATATATATTAAAATTTATAGTTATTTAAACAAATTATTAAGGATTGTTAGTGGAAAATTAAAATTATTTAAAGGAACATTAAAAGCTAAAAGTTATCCAGCAATTTTGAACACTCACATTAACCTTTTAACGAGATTAAATTAAGAAATTGTTCGTGTATAACAGAATATCAGTCAACATTTTATCATCATTTTGCCGGACCAGGGAGTTTCCATTCCGTTATAACCGATCACCTGAGTCGTATCTATCGTTGTAACACAGAGGAGGTGCTATCTAGACCCTGTAAGGTAATATAATAGTGGGTTTATATTGAAAATTTTGAAGATTTTTGTGTGTCTCGAATTATTTTATTTGTTGATGCAGGTTGGAAAGCGGAGTTGTGTATCGTTTTTTTTTGTTAACGTAAGTTGTTGTTTTAAATTTAATTATCGGAATTAATTATAGTTTTAACGCTCCGCCTTCACACTTTTTTTATTTTTTTTGATTTTATTAGTAAAGGGCAATCGACCCTATTGTAGTTGTGTGGATATATATAATCCACGATTTATTTATATTTAGGTTAAACGATTTAGTACGGCGTAAGCAGATTCTGATCAGACATCCTGTCGCCTAATAAGCCTTTGTAGTTTTTTTTGTCCATACACTTTATCGTATGTTTATATTTATCCTTATTTTATTTTATTATAGCTTTGTTTTGTTTTATAAATGTGTTTTGTATTCTGTGGAAACCCTTCTGTGTTGCATACCAGTTTTTTTTTGCAAATTTACCGATAATTTAAGTTATAACGTAACGAAGTTAGTTTTTCTTTATTATTGAGTAATAACGTAACTTTTTGTTTCTATTTTTGAGTAATAAGGTTCTTAATATTTAGTATTTTATTTGATTTTTAGTTGAGTATTAATTCATTTAGAGTTCCTTTTTGTAGATTTTTTTTGGCTTTGTTTTGATTATTAGTTAACGTCTAATTATTAATACACTGAGGAGTATTAACGTAAATTTGTTGAGTGTTTATCACGCTTTTATTTGACTAGCGTGCAGTGCTTTTTGAAGCCCTATTTCAGGTTATTTTGCAGAGTTGCTGTAGCGGACACCTGAGATTGATTACGAATAGGTAAGCGCATGTTTTTTGGATGTTTAGACACGCTATGTACTCGTAATTTTGGCACGACAACCCTTATTTTTGTCTATCAAATATCCTGGCGCCCTTAACCGAACCGATTTTGACTTCATCCCCTATTTTGACTGACGTACGATTTATTATTCTGGATGTGCAAAATTATTAACATCAATCCACGACCCATACGCTGACTAGTCGAGGCAAAAAGGGGCCAATTTATCTGTAATCCCGTTCTACCACCCGTTTATACCGTTACAAAAGTTCAAATACCAAAACCAATGTCACACAAGCAGACATCACAACTCTCAAAATATTTCAAGAAACAATGCCCCACCCGTGGGTGACAAAATTATGTTAAACTATCAAACCGGGTTGCCAAGCTAACTGCAAACACCGTGCACTTTCTATAAAACAACAAATAACATTCAATCCGGGAAAAATTGTCTCTAGGCGCCATCACAATCCTAAATTTCTCTAAAATAAATAGTCCTAGGCGAGGTGTTAAGATAATCCTACCTGTGGAAGATAGAATTGTACAACACCTTTTTACTTTAAAAGACTACGTTAAATTTAGTTTTAGTAATGTTAATACACGTCAATTCAATTTTGAAAGTCTTTAGGTAAATTTATCCAAGGCTTAATAAAATTTTAAACGTACACGTTGCCGTAAACTTATTGATCACCCTGTATGTTCATAAAATCAGAGTAGTAGGATGTTACTGGATACTTTCTAATTTTCTCTCGTAAACGCATGGACTAATATTTATAACTGTCATAAAAATTCTGAAATAAATAGATACCACCCAAATTGGAAAAATAATAATTCGGTCTATTCACGTAAATTAACGTAAAAACGTAACGATTAGTGCGTCGTTTATGAATTATATATTTTGTTAAATATTATTTTCAATTCTTTACCTTTAGACTGTATTTAAACATTCACAAGCATGAATGTATCGCTGCAATTGAAATCTGAAATTTCTGCCTAATGAATAAATTGTTATCAGTGTTGTGCATTAAGTGTCTTAATGGACACATACTATTTCAGTTTTGTAATCGATCTGACTGAAACTAAACAACGTTCAGATCAATCATTTAGCCAAAATATCAAAAGGTTGATTCTTTAACGGTGTAATCCTTTATGTAATTTCAGATCTAGAAAACAATGAAATATATTGGTTCTCTTTTAAAACTTGAGACTAAGGACTCACAATTTAATCAAACAAAAACCGAACTCTATTGACCAATTGTGCAAAAATATTTATATATATATATATATATATATATATATATATATATATATAGCGACCGACAAGCGACACACAAAAAAACAATTCTTCCAGTTTAAAGCTATAGATATATAATAGGTTACCCGATAATACAAAAAAGGAGAGTAATTTAATTAAATTTAAGAAGATACTACGTAATTACTTAACTGAAAAATGTCTATATAATGTATGTGATATTTTAACCGTGTGAAATGTAAATTAGATGTAAATTATCTGTGATGTATTATTTATGTGACGTGTCCCATACTGTAATAGTCAGATAATAGATAAACTTATTATTATTTTATTATTCTAGTTCCTACATCTTATAATCTGAACATATAATAACAGGTAAAGGAGATTGATTATCCTTGATGCCTCAAATGACATCTCTAAGGATAATTAAATTACTTCTACCATTAAAAAATCTAAAACATTCTTACATACGTAGATTCCGTAGTCCCTTGCCATGTGTAACTTTAGTTCATTTACTTCTATTAATCCTTAATATGCACACTCGTCACTGATAAGCGACCTTCTACATAATTTCAGTACGGTCTTGAACAGTAAATTCTTAATCGCCTATAAACGGTAGATTTACTGCTGGTAACAATCGCACATATATTTAAATCAGTAACATCAACATCCAATACTGTTCAATTTAATTCAAAAAGCTTAACACACCTTTGTTTACTTACATACAAATCAAGTTCCTTTTTGTTTGTGCGAGGTCTTTATACATATTGCCTAGCAACTCGATGATTGCTGTTTATTACAAAATTTGTTTATACACTTCTTAAATTTTGAAACAAAGACTCAACAGTAATTTTTCAATACTCAATTAATAACTTGATTTATAAATGTTTCATACTGCATGTCTGCAATAAACTAATATGCACTGAGACACTAATTATTTACGAATAAAAACCAGCATAGATCGTTATAAAATACACGCGCACGACCACTATCTTAGGTATAACTCTGAGCCCGAGTGTCGTGTTTTCCCCTGTCACTCTTTCCCTTATATACAAGCGGTTATCTATTTTGCCCAACGTCACCGTATTTATCCCTGTTAAACCCAAAACAGCCTATCCCAAAGAATTTAGTTTGCATTATAAACAGAACATTATTATACCGTCTTAACAATCTCAAGGAAAAAGTTCCGAAGATCAAAATTTAGAGTGTTTGCCAAAACATGCTTCGGAAATGCTATAATCTCACGTATAGTGCAAACTGTACACAAATAAAACCGTTATCTGTTTATGCATTAAAAAAAAAACAAAAAAGAAGGCCTAAGTGGAGTGATACAAAATGACACGGCGGGATCCAGTGCTAATTTCACGAAGAGACGTAATAATAGACATCATTTAGAAAGGCTTAAAATACTAGTCTTACAAGGATTAAAGGTTTTAGTAAACGGAGTGTCATTGAGTTTTATCAAAATCTTAGAACAGCATAAGTTTGAGCCTTCGAGAAATTAGATATAGCTAAACTGGTATTAAAAGTTTTGGAGCCACCAAAAATTATTACAATCTTGGATAAAAGCAAGTTGTGGGGATTATCAACTTTTAGAAATTCCAGACCACCAGCTTGTATTTGCCCCAGAGTGCGCCTTAATGACAGCTTTATGAAAGAATCGTTTTTAGATGTTTTGAAGCATATTAAGAAATATTTCGAGCCGATACTAAAAACTGGTAGACACCTTCGGCTATTGAAGGATAGTTATACCCATACTACGGTTAGCCCTATACAATATAGTTCTATTATCTTTCCCTCCTCGCACATCTCACAAAATCCAACCACCGGATGTTGGAGTATTTACGCCATTTAAATTATTCCTTAAGCGGGCTCTAAATAACTGGATGACTAATAACCTTGATAAAAGACGAATACGTGTCGTAGTTGATGGCTTTTTTCAAAAGAAGTTAGCTTTAACGCGGACGTGCCACAGGGATCCGTTATAGCGCCTACACTTTTCCTGCTGTAGATGAATGACCTTATTTCTTCAACAACTAACCCCATCCATTGCTTTGCTGACGATAGCACTCTTCACGGTAGTTCATCTCAGTCTACTCATAGTGATAATCCACCTTTTATGTCAAATCAAGAAATTAAAGCTGAAATGGCAAATTCAATCAACAAAGACATTCAACGTATTCTCGAATGGGGAAGCAATAATGTAGTTAAATTTAATGCTAACAAAACTCAGTGTTGCCTTGTGTCTGCCAAAAAAGATCGATCATTTCCTGTTGTAAGTATGAATGGCTCAGTTCTTAAGTTTTCAGACTTTATTACTCTGTTCGGTATGACTCTATCTCACCTCTGGATTGGTGCTCCCCAATACGCTCTCGATATCGTTGATCGTATTCAAACGAGAGCGATTAGGCTTATAAATGACCCGTCCTTAACTTCTCACATACAGTCCCTTGAGCATAGAAGGATGGTTTCAGTTCTTTCTTTGTATTATCGTTATTACGACTATTGTGCTGTTGAATTACATTCTTTGATACCATCTCGGGCTATCTTTGCGAGAAACACTCGGTTCGCTCATTCACATCATCAGTATGCAGTACAAATCTCCACTTGTCGTACCAAACGGGCGCAATCCACATTTTTCTACCGGCTTCTAAACTCTGGAATGATCGCCCTAGTTCCTGGTTTCCTCTCACTTATGATATGAGAAAATTTAAGGTAGCTGTTTATAGGCATCTATTGGCAATTCACTATCCCTCTATCCATCCTCCTAAGTATTCCTGAGTGCTTTAGCACGATAGGCCAAATTTAGCCTGTTCAGGTCCACAATCATAAAAAAAACCCTGATCAAACAGTTTCATTACTTGATATTGGAGAAATAACATAAAGCTCCCTTTCTGGAAGCCTTTACAATACGTTTAACGATTCCGATTTACTGAGAGAGCAGTCTGAGAGGGTCGTGAGAGTGAAAACTGAAGAAGAAATTATAAGAAACAAAGCTTAAATGGTAGCTATGATGGAGCAACCTAGAAAAGATACTCTACTTACAAATGCTACCAATATTGGATTAAACACGACAGGAAAAAGGTAAATAACTTCTCTAACAATATTGCGACTAACTGTAAAAACCTTTGTTTTGTGTATACATACCAAACGTACAAAATATACAGGAATATGTTACATAAATGTTATATAAATACAATGTCCAAACAGTCCGCAACTTCCCCTACCCTTAACGTTATATTCAATTTCAGACGACAAATGCAGAATGGGAAAACAAAATAAAAAGGGTGTCCACAATTGAATTTCCTTTTAAAACTCAAAATCAAGTCTAATATTTCACGTATGTTGAACTCACCTCAATGCAAGAAACGAGCGAAACGAGGAGACGTAGGAGAGAGAGAGTCGAGAGAGCCGTGGGGAGACGAGAGTTTAGTTTAGTTTAAAAATACATCGTCGTCGCAAACAAGCAAATCTGCTTTTAAAACACACCACTAGGTAAAACCACGATCAACTTCTAATACAGAAAACACGTACTAGTTTCAAAATACACCACTAGATGACGTTACAAACAATCAGGCTTGTTTTTAAAAATAAGTGTAATGTAATTGGAGGGATTTTTAGTCATGCGCAAAGAACGTGTATATCATATAATTCAAATCCAATTAACTTTCATGAAGATTTCGCTAGTGGGACTGAGACAAGAGAGAGGGGGGGAGGGAGAGAGAGCGCGCCACAGCGAGGGCGAGGGCGAGAGCGAGAGCGAGAGAGAGAGCGAGGGCGAGAGCAAGAGAGAGAGATAGAGAGAGGCGGGAAGTACGTGTGTCAGACGAGGGAGAAGAGAGAGAAACGATAGAGACGGGGCAAACGAGAGAGGCGAGGGTGACGAGAGAAAGAGAGAGAGAGAGAGACGCTGGAGAGACGAGCACGATCAATTGCGCTAGTTTAAAAATACATCACTAAACGGCGTCACAAGCAAGTCTGTTTTTAAAAATAAGTGTAATCACACGCACAAAGAACGTGAACATAACATTTCCATTTTCATGGTAAGTCCAACTTTCGCGTAATTTGCTAATTAGGGTTTTAAATGTACTTGAATAATTATTGTAGTTACATAAGTGGTGAAATCAGAAAATAATTACTTTATATTAATGATGGCTGAAAGGCTTTAAGTACGTTATGTTTTCAGTTATAAGCAAGATGTCTAAAGTGTATTGTGAGCAGGCGTTGGTCCAATATGTTTATCGCCAACCCTGGTAAGTTCTCATTTTTTCATTTTAACTCTTACCCCTTATTTTATTTACCTTATTTAATTGCTGGCGGCCTGATTTCAAGCTTGATTATATTTGCTATATTATCAAAATTGTAAATGAAACTCAGCTTGTTTATTTGCCACGGGGTGTTTGACCGTTTTCAAAACGAAATGGTGCGTTCAAGATTGTTTATAAATCTAGGGCCCTTTTTACCAGAGCTATTTCCGAATTTGCGTGATATTATTATTATTATGACGGTCTAATGATAATGAGCGTTGTATGCAGAGAATTAAATACAAGTTCAAATTTACCACCAAGGGGGACATGACAACGGGGACGAACCCCCAAAAGCAAGTTCGAAGGCCTATCCTGTCTTATAAGTTAGCATTAGAAGACAAACTTAAATTTCCCGCCATAATCTGCAAAAACTTAACACAATTTCAAATTTTTCTCCAGGAGGGCGAAGGCTTGAAGGGAAGTTGCGAAGCCCTATACCTGTCTTATAAGTTAGCATTAGGCCCCTTATTAGAATACAAGTTCAAATTTCTCGCTATAAACAATCAGAATGTAGAGACTGCAAGATTTAATAAAACATTGAAAACAAAGATGTGGCAAGGGACCAAGTCCCGAGAGCAAGTTGTCCTACACCTGTCTTACAAGTTAGCATTAGGGTCTCTTATTTCAGTTTAATTTACGTTAGTTGCCATGCATGCACATTTAGAAAAAAAGAACACGTAAATTCGATATTTGTAGATTGAAAGTTATGATCGTTTCTGTTTACCATTTTAGGTAATTAGCATATAGAATTACGCTCATTATCTACGTATCCTTACGAAATTAGAAAATTGCTTTAATTAATTACTGTCGAGCAGAAAAATTTTAAAATGAAGCCTCACCACCTATGTTTAATAACTTGCTTTACAGACATAGATAATTTTTCATTTATAAAATGAAAATATGTTCATACCTTAATTAGAAATTTAATTAAATATTTTGATTACAAACGTATTCTGGGTTTAATTGAAAAAAACTAGTATTGTATAGCTTTCTATAGAAACTACTTGTACATTAAGTTACAAATCAGCAATTGAAAATACCAATAATAAATTATTGTTATTTTAATCAATAAATTTTATAATCAGTTTAAAATCTTTACAATCTGTACAATTAAATATTGATGTAAAATGTCAGTTACATCCTCGTGGTTTAATTTAAATTAACATGAATAAGTCAAATGCTGAGTGCATACGGTAATATCAAATATTTAAAGAAAATATATCTCACTTTATAAGTTTAGCGAGCTACTTAGGATACGTTTAATTAAAGATGCGCTCTCCTGTAAATAAGTAGATACTGCAGTTTGCAATCTAATTTAAAAACTGTATTTCTTGAAACTTTTCCATTGAAATTTATTTTTGGTGTTGTGAAGATTAGTTTTTTTTTTCCTTATACTTCACTAATAACAAACAATAATTAAGTCCGTAAATTAATTAATTTTGCACCGTTGAATATTGATAAGAAGAAAATTAAAAAGTAGCCGTTAATTGTAAATAGAAATGTTTCTTTGTTTCAAAATTAAAACTTATCCACTACTATAAACAACCGTTAATATAAATACAAGTTTTCTTTTTGTTATTCCGAAATTAAAACTTGATAAGTAGTAATACAGTAGTAAAAGTAAAACCCCGGCACCTTCCGCCGCCATCTTGAATTTTGACGTCACAAGGCCGGCCACGTGGGAGAACGTATTTTCTACCCCTATGGTTTCTTTTCGGAGGCCTTTTTCAACCCATTGATGGAATTTTCATCCCTAATTATGGTCTCTTTGACAGCAATTTTTTGTCGGCCTTATTTTACGGTTTCTTTTCGAAGGTCATTTTCAACCCTTAATGGAATTTTCACCCTAGTTAGAGCCATTTTGGTTACGTTAAGCACTTTTTTGTCGGTTTACACCTATGGGTTCTTTTCGGTGATCATTTTTAACCCCTTGATGGAATTTTTACTCTAATTTGGTTGTATTAAGAGCCTCTTTGGCAGTTTAGCCCCTAGCAAATGCGTGCGCATACAATGTTCTAATAAGAGGCCATTATGCTCCTCATAAGACAGATATAAGAAGTTGTGTTAGGTCTGCGCCTCGGCCCCTTGGCTGAAAATGGTATTATAATAAGGGGACCCTAATGCTAACGTGTAAGACAAGTGTAGGAACTACCATGTAGGCCTTCGAACTTGTGTTAGGGTCTACACCTCTGCCGTGGCCCTTTGGCGGGAAATTTGAAATAAGGGGGCCCTAATGCTAACTTGTAAGACACGTGTAGATCTTCAAAACTTGTTCTCCGGCCTTCGCCCCCTGCCGCGGCCCCCTGGTTGGTACTGGTGTGGGGCCCTAACTTATATATATATATATATATATATATATATATATATATATATATATATATATATATATATATATATAGTGCAGAAACTAGCTCTGGGCCTTGGCCCCTATCGTGGCCCCCTTGGTGCAATTGTATGTGGGTTCTAACCTAATCTTACAGTTGTAGGCCTTCGCCCCCGTCATAAAAAAATTGTATTCTAATAAGGTGATCCTAGACAGGACTTGTATCAGGATCTGCGCCCTGGCCCCCCTTGAGTTAAAATTGATTTTTACCGCCATCTAGTGGCGTATAGACTAATGAACATTTTCTGTAATAGAAGTTGATTATGCACATCTCTCTCCTTCTCTCTCGTTTATCCGTTTCTCTCTCTCTCTTTCGGCTCTTTCTCACACACAAACAAATCAATTAATTTATTACAAGTTTTTTGTTATGAACGAATAAGTTCAAAGGTAAATATGTAATTAAAAATTATTATTAATTTATTAATACATATATAAAAGTTTATCGTAGATTTGAACCTAGACCTGTACTTTGCTAGAGTACTCTAGCAGTACAGTCGTAGGTTCAAATACTCGAGGTAAACTTTATTTATGTGTTTAATAAAATTAATAATAATTTTAAATCAATTAATTAATTAATCAATCAATCTCAAACAAATCATGCTCGATCAAATCAATCAGATCAATCTCAACCAATCAACTGAAATCAATAAACCATGTCAGTTCAAAACTGAATACATTAAAGTCAAAATTAAATATTACGTGAAATAATAAATAATTTCTACCTTAATGCAATGGTGCTTTTTATAGACAGATTCTCTTTTTCTAAACAGTCACAACCTATACATTCACAGCAGATACGAATACGTACCTGCTATTGTAGGTCTGATTTTATGACGTGATCCTATAAGAGTAATAATACATTTAAAAATCTTTATCGACATTTTTGTTAGCAATGTCACGTAAAAACATTTTAAAAAATAATACGCATACCTTCAGAAGTGTTTTTCTTTCTTTCATCTGTTCTGATAATAACCATATGTTGAACTGAAATATTTTTTTATACAACGTATTCACATGTAGCCTCACTAAACACGTTTTCTACTTATGAATGGTTGGATATGAACTGGCTACTGCTTGCCCATCATTATCTAATTTAGAAAGTAATGCACGAAACCTGATTACTGCAAATCGTATTTAGCATTTATATTGTACTTATAAATTTACATTCAAAATAACGACGATAACATGCTTTAAAAAAATATGATTTTCACATTGATCGTGTAAAAGTCAGACTTCATCAGTTTTTTATATTGTATACAAACAAAACATCACCTTGGTGTTATAAATAAATGACAGTCCTAAAACTGTGTTTTCTATGTTGTATATGTACATACAAATTGCTTTAAATAAACGAGTACCTAATTAAGTAAGCAATCAATTAACATTTTCTAGTTTTACAATGTGAGTTTTGTAATAGTATTTATTATAAAGGGGTTCCATAATTATCCTTTGTCGTAAAAATTGTATTCTAATAAAGCACAAAGACATGTAAAGATAATGACAAGTGTTTTATAATAAAATATTTTATTTAATTAATTTAACCAGTTAACACGTGCCAAGATTATTTTTATTTTATAGAAGCGGACGGCCTTGGATTTTTTTTAAGTAAACATGTATCATATACGTAAAATTTCGTGACGCGAGGATTTCGGCGAAGGCTGTTTCGGCGATCCCGCTCCAACCCTTCCCGAGCATAACCAAGATTGTAAGAGAGATGTAGGGTGTCGCAACTTGTTCTGGGCTTCGCCCCTTGTAGTCGTGATCGCAAATTATTCGCAGACCTTCGTGTATTATCGTGGTACCCTTGCCGGAAAATTTGAATTTGTATTATAATAATAAGAAGCCTAATGCTAACTTGTAAGACAAGTGTAGAGCTGCGCAACTTGCTCTCGGGGCTTTGTCCCTTGCCGTGGCCCCAATAGCGGAAAATTTAAATTTGTATTTGTATTTAAATCTTTGCAGGTTGTGGGTGGTAATATGAATCTGTATTATAATAAGGGATATAATGCTAACTTGTAAGACAGATGTAGGGCTTAGCAACTCACTTTCAGGCCCTCGCACCTCGACCAAAAGTTTGAATTTGTTTGTGACGCCATCTATGAGGGGAAATCTGAACATGTATTATAATAATGAGGCTTAATGCTAACTTATAAGACAGACGTAGGGCTTCGCAACTTACTTACTTTCGGGTCTTAGCCCCTGGCCCCTTCGCGGGATACTTGAATTTGGATTTGTATTTAAGTGTTTACATTCTGATTACTTATTGCGACAAATTTAAACTTGTATTCTAATAAGGGACCTGTTACTAGCTTATAAGACAAAACATAGGAACTTGTGTTAGGACTTGCGCCCTCCTGCCGTGGCGCTTTTTGGGAAATTTGAATTTGTATCGTCATCTAGTTGTGTATGGTCTAATGAATATCTTCTTAAATAAAGGTGGCACCATCTAACGTTATATTTCTAGGACTAATTAGGGTTTTGTTTGTGGCACCATCTAGAGGCGGCGCCACCTAGCGGTATATTTCTAGGATTAATTAGAGTTGTGTGTGGTGCAATATAGTGGTGTAAAGGCTAACGAATGTTTTCTGTAATAGGGATTGATCGTGTTCGTCTCTCCCTCGTCTCTTTCTCAAATATACAAATCAATTACTCAAACCAAATTAATCAAATCAATTAAATTAAATACCAAACTGATTTAACTTAATCATACAAAATCAGTTCACAATTCAAAAAATAGCAGTATGATTGAACGCACAGAGTGCAAAAGAAAGCCAATCTCACACTTATTGTTCCCCACTTATAAATGTCGTACTCTATATAGGTTAATGCTTTCACAAAAATCTTTTATCTTTCCTACATTCTCACTGCGTACCTAGCGAAAATTGCAATATTGTAAATTGATATGAGGTAAAGAATAGTTAATCCAATTAAACTTAATAAAGACTAGCTCTGTAATTAAGTTCGAAACCTAGTTGATTTGTTTGGATAACTAGCAAAAAGTTACTTTGCTATCGCGCACCGTCTTGATTAACCCGTTATTAATGAGATTTAAATAAATTCACAGAGTTCATATTTATTAAGAATCATTTATTTTCATCCATTATTGGTGAAGGAATTTTGTTTGTCAAGGGGACCTATGACCTTTGTCTACCGTATCCGCCTTCCATCCGTATTAATTAGGTTTTGGGTACATCTTCGGTCGTGAGGATTCAACCCTGAATTTATCCTCCACTGGGTAACTCGAGGTAGCCGTTTGGAAACCGCACAAGTTCAGGAGTGGACCCAAAGACCGCCTGGACAGTAACTAATCTTTGGGTGGCGCCCGAATTCGGGACGAAGAATCCGTTATCCGTTTACCGCCCAGGAGTTGACATTGCAATAACATAAAGAACCGTAACTTATAAATACAATGAATAAATATATTTCCAAACGAGTCATAATTTTTGTGCTGAATTTCGTTGAGGGCAAGCTTCACTTGCCACCACCGAAAACCCATTACAGTGTATCTAAATTTTTACCTTCCAACCTTGTAACCTTAAAAGCGGCTGCTAAAGTATATAAACACTAAAACTGGGCCAACTTATAATATTAAATCAAAAGCGATGAAGTAATACATTAATAAATTGTTTGTAATTGATCGAATAATTGTAATTAATAAAAATATTATTAAATATCAATCGCTACTGCCGTTGGCTCATCGGTAAATTAAGAAAAGGGAGGGTTCTAATTTAGAGTTTAATTAACATACCTGAAATACTGCCTGCTTCTCATAAGCTTAATTATTTTCACTTATCCTTAATTCAAAACAAATGTTATCTAAAAATTATGAAAAAATGATAAATTCTCGAGCGCCATGTTGTCTTTTTTTTATATATCTATATAGGAACAACAAAACCTAGTTAATGAATACTAATAAACAAATTAACGCAAATGAAAATAAAATAACAAGTTATCCATAAGTTTATTTAATATATGATTGAAAACATAACAAAATCAGAAGTCATAAACTATACTAAATTATATAAAAACATTACCTTTTAACGGTTCTGTACATACATTGTAACTGGTAACTATGAAGCAGAATGGTTCATATGGTGAGGTCAATGTCTTGCTTAGTTATCCTTAAAATATGGAATTTTCTTGAAGTTTAATTGGCCAAATTTATTTGTAAAAGTATGTAGAACTTGCGTTGTAAATGTAATTCAAGTAAAACTTGCATTTAAATTATTAGGATAGTAAAATTACTGACTTATACGTGCCATTAAAATATATTATAAAATGCCATATAAAAGTATGCATTAAAAATATGAGTAAAATAATTGCAAAGTGAGTACTTAAAAAGTACTTAAGAAAAAGTGCCTAAAAAAGCAAAAGCTTTAGTTTTAAATATAATGAGAAAAAATAACTTACCACCAAAATCTGATGGCACCAAATATAAAAATTCTGCATTAAGTGAATTAAAAAAGCTTTCAGAATAACTCAAGTGTATTCCTCTAAAGTCTTCACGCTTGCGCGGATACAATAATATAAATCCAATTTTTAAGAAAGGGAACTAAAACTATTTATGTAATATTACACCCAAAAGATATGTTCTAGGAAATGCCAATTAAATTGCCATTCACAATTCTACATTAATAATTAAAAACTTTTCTAATAATACGGCAAATAAATGAACGATTCTTAAATTAATGTACTTTTAATACAACCACAAAAAATGTTGTTACACACCCTCCTAAAATTTGGATTCGGAGATCACCAAAGCGGAGATTCCAAACACTAAGCTAATAAAGGAAATTATTAAAATTTAAAAATACAAAATGTTAAGCTAATTAAAATATAAGCATTATTTAAAAAATAACAAGAAAATGTACGAAAAGTACGGAAAATGTGGTGATGTCGGTCAGAAAGACCCTCGCAACACCAAAAAGCTAATGACGCGCTACCACCCGCACACGCCACTAGTCGAGAATCAAGGACCCGAAACCTTAGATAAAGTAAAAACTTTAACTGGTGGGGTTAGTGAAGCAAACCACCATCAGGAGAGCAAAATGAGTATCCGGTAAAAAATTTGACTCTAAGGTAAAAACGAACGGAAACCGAAACCTACCATGACCTGAAGGGACAGTGGGCAGAGAACCCGAAACGGTCATCGTGCAACTTTACAAAAAATCAAGGCTAAACGCCACTCCACTCGAGAGTATAAAAATAAAAAAATCCTAACAATAAATAATCGCTAGACTTGAGGTCCAGAGAGAACGGTTCAATTACCCTACCCCGGTGGTCTCAAACCAAGCCTCCTAGGTACATAACACAACTACCACTGTCACGTTCGATAAGTGAGTCAAAATCGGTAAATCCAAGATACGACTATTTCCTTGGCAAATTAGCTCAGGATGCTTCGTCATGGAGAACAAGGGAGGCCATTCTACCCTTCACGGGATTCAGGTTTCATGTTGTTCCACAGTCGTCGTCCAAGACTGAAACATACCCTAACTAACACGCACATTTTATAAATAAATCGAAATCTAGGTGAGATAGCAAAGAGAAAGATGATGCACTCTTACGAACACAACAACCCCCCCCCAAACTACCAAAACATCATAATCAGGAAGTGAACTAATCGAGGTTGACACGAGGCAAACCGAAGTCCTCAAGCACCGTCCAAGAATAGTAACACTACACAAATAAGGAAAAATAAAATAATTAAATCAATCAAAAATAAAATGTATAGAAGCATTACTAGTTTTCTTATCCATGGTTATGAGTTTTACACGTCAAATTAACGATCAGAGGTAAACTCAAAATATTTATCTTCAATTTTACTATTGTAACAATAGCAAATTGTAAATCCAATAAAGGAAGATAATCTGCCTGAGAACTAATGTCCCACAAAGTCGCAATTCAATCGCACAATGGGATCTAAATATCAACCATCGTGCTAAACAAATGTAGCAAAAATCATGCTAACAAATGTAAAAAAATAATCAGTGGTTTGCAAAGCCACAACAATATAAAATAAAATAATGTGAAATAAGCACAAAATAAAATTATTTTGAAAAATTATCAAAATAATTAAAAATATAAATAAGAAAACCAGAATGTAAAAATACTAAAATAGAAAAATAATTAAAAGAATACGAAAAAATAAGAACTAATGTGGTTTTAAATCCTTAACATGAAAAACACCTAAGGGTTTATTATCAATAGGCGTCCAATCGGTACGTAGTTGGACCTACCACCTCAATAACTTTTGCTTCAATAAATTTTGGAGCTAACTTTTGACTATAATTTTAGTCGCATCAGATAAAGTAAAATTCTTTTCCAAACCAAATCGCCAACGTTTAATTTCAACGGACGACGTCGCAAATTGTAAGATTTTGAATTTCTTTCGTAAGCTGCATGTAAATTTTGTTTAACATGTTTAAAAATGGGTGAAAGTTCATTTAAATCTTGAACTAATTGTTCACGGTTAGTAATAAATAAATCATCCTCTTTGAAATCCTTTAGTCGACCATAAAATCTCCAGAAATAGGAACTGTCCGACCAAATGCCAAAAGGAAGGTGAAAATTTCGTAGACTCATGAACAGCGTTACGAATTCAATTAAAACAATTCAACAGAGAAGAAGTACAATCTAAGAAAATAAAAATGGAATTTACACACAAATAACACTAAAATATGTTAAACGGTCGCATTTAAACTACTACCATTAAATTTTACATTTACAAACAGGAACGGAACTCTTAAAATTTATAAATATTCCAATTAATTTGGAAAAAATCTTAAGCAGGAATACTAACTAAAGTATTAATATTGTCATTATGTGACAAAGAAATAAAATAATCTAAATTTGTAATTCATTTCAAAGTTTTCGTTAAATGGATTCAATAAATTCTAATGAATCGTTTCAAAATTTAAATAAATGTATTAACAATTGAATATTGTGAAGTTTATCAATAACAAAACTTAAATATGATAATTGAGATTTACAAAATTCACATTTATCTTTTAATTAATATTTAACTTGGCATCACAAAGCCTATTAAAAACTTCTTTTAAATAAAACGTGTTCCTTAAAAGTACTTGAAAAAACAATAATATCGTTTAAATAAACAAACACAAGTGAGAATAACCAGCATTGAAACAACAACAGCATATCCTTTTCGGGCCCCAAATTGTATTAACACAAATGTAAATAAAATCTCAAATAAAGTAATTAAAATAACAAAGTAATAAATCTGAATGTAATAAAATGTAATAAATTTCAATGTCCCTGCTCGCGCCCAATTGTAACCTTAAAAGCGGCTGCTAAAGTATATAAACACTAAAACTGGGCCAACTTATAATATTAAAACAAAAGCGATGAAGTAATAAATTAATAAATTGATTGTAATTGATCGAATAATTGTAATTAATAAAAAATTATTAAATATCAATCGCTACTGCCGTCGGCTCATCGGTAAATTAAGAAAAGGAGGGTTCTAATTTAGAGTTTAATTAACATACCTGAAATACTGCCTGCTTCTCATAAGCTTAATTATTTCCACTTATCCTTAATTCAAAACAAATGTTATCTAAAAATTATGAAAAAATGATAAATTCTCGAGCGCCATGTTGTCTTTTTTTATATATCTATATAGGAACAACAAAACCTAGTTAATGAATACCAATAAACAAATTAACGCAAATGAAAATAAAATAACAAGTTATACATAAGTTTATTTAATATATGATTGAAAACATAACAAAATCAGAAGTCATAAACTATACTAAATTATATAAAAACATTACCTTTTAACGGTTCCGTACATACACTGTAACTGGTAACTATGAAGCAGAATGGTTCATATGGTGAGGTCAATGTCTTGCTTAGTTATCCTTAAAATATGGAATTTTCTTGAAGTTTAATTCGCCAAATTTATTTGTAAAAGTATGTAGAACTTGCGTTGTAAATGTAATTCAAGTAAAACTTGCATTTAAATTATTAGGATAGTAAAATTACTGACTTATACGTGCCATATAAAAGTATGCATTAAAAATATGAGTAAAATAATTGCAAAGTGAGTACTTAAAAAGTACTTAAGAAAAAGTGCCTAAAAAGCAAAAGCTTTAGTTTTAAATATAATGAGAAAAAAATAACTTACCACCAAAATCTGATGGCACCAAAGATAAAAATTCTGCATTAAGTGAATTAAAAAAGCTTTCAGAATAACTCAAGTGTATTCCCCTAAAGTCTTCACGCTTGCGCGGATACAATAATATAAATCCAATTTTTAAGAAAGGGAACTAAAACTATTTATGTAATATTACACCCAAAAGATATGTTCTAGGAAATGCCAATTAAATTGCCATTCTCAATTCTACATATTAATAATTAAAAACTTTTCTAATAATACGGCAAATAAATGAACGATTCTTAAATTAATGTACTTTTTAATACAACCACAAAAAGGTTGTTACAACCTACATATACATATGTAGGTATAGAAGGTTAAGCAATCGACTTTTTTTTATTATCGCTACATCTACATAATAAGCTCATTTTACAACTTTTGGCCAAGTTTCGCGAAGATCGGCCACCATGTCTGGATATGTGTGTGTGTGTGTGTGTGTGTGTGTGTGTGCGTGCGTGCGTGAGTGCGTGCGTGCGTGCGTGCGTGTGTGCGTGCGTGCGTGTGTGTTTGTATGGATGTATGTTAGTATCCACGATAACTCCAGAACGAAAATACATACGTACTTTTATATTTAGCTTGTTCTCATTCAGCTTAGAGCTGATTAGATTTTGGAAGAAATCTAACGGCGGTGAGAGGGGTTTATTAGGGTCAGTTGTTTAGTTTTTATCAAATATTTCTAAAACAGCTGCATATTTCAAAGATATAAAAATACATAGATATAGACCTTAAACATCGATTAATTATATTCTATGCAATTTTTTTGATACGACGCTTAATTTAGCGACAAAAAATTCCTAAGGTAGAATTTGACTGTTTGAGTTCAAATTTTTTGAATATCTGAATAACTATTAATTTTCTAAAAAAAAGTAAATATGATTGAAAATGCTGAAGCTGTATTATCGATATTTTAATAGAAGCGGGAGGCTTTGGAATTTTTTTTTACCTTACATATATTTATGTCTATGATCTCTATCTGACATGAAGTTTTAAAAGTTATTCGGACATAGATTAGTGTTTTTTTCTTAAATTTTGCATGTTTTCATTATGAACGTATAAAAAAGGGGTTGCATAGTTATCTAAAAAAAATTAAATTCAAATTATTTCATTTGTTTTAATTTCCATTCCAATTGTTGGTTGGAAGGTCGTGTGGTGTTCCACATCAGATATTTAGTATATTGCTCTTTGGTATTACCTTTAAATAGAAGAAAAACATATGCGATTCTTTTCAAAGAAATTTAAATATGAAAGAATTAAATATGCAAATGGACAACGTTCCTCAAGTGTCGATTTATTATTTATCAAAGAAAGTTTTTTAAACGATTAGAAGAATTTAAATTTTCGAGATTTATTTAAAAAAACGTCTAAAACAGTTGCAAGTTGCAATGTAATTAAAATGAAACGCATTAGAAGCTAATATGCCATTTTTACTCATTGTAGGCCCATGCATGGAACAAATGAAACACATGTCGTTGGTTCCATGGAAACTATTTATTTCAAGCTTGAAACTAACAGTTTTTGACATTTTGTTATCGTAATATCTCTCAAACTGTGTGTAAATTATGACCAATGCCAATTTTGACCTGGAAGCCGATGTGTTATTGATGTTGGGCGAATGCAGGAAAAATTATCGACAGGCGGTCAATTTATGGAGAGAACGGTTCTCGAATTTGCCAAAGTCCCATATGCCTGACTGGAAGATCGTTGTCGAATCTAAAATATAAAAAGAAGATGGGAGGGCGCCCATATCCTGGGGAAGACAAAGCTGTTGCTGTTTTAGCTGCAGTACACTTGACTCCCCGTGTTAGTTCTAGAAAACTGGCTACGGAAGCAGGCATGTGCCAAGCATCAATACTAAAAGTGTTGCATGCTTATATGTTCCATTAAAGGTATATTACAATTCACCAAGAATGTTACTGAGATGATTTTCAAAATCGGATAGATTTTTGTTTGTGGATTATAATTTATAACAAAGATTGAGGTAAATACCGGATTTTTAAATAGCCTGATATTTACAGATGAAGCGACTTTCCATAACTGTGGCCAGGTACAAAATAATACACCTGTCTAAATAATTTGTTATTAAATTTTTTTAAGCTAAATATGCATAACTTGCATTATTGCACTTCAGAAAATCCGCATTGGATGAGAACAATTCCAAATCAACATCCATGGTGTGGAATTCTTGCAGGTCAAGTTATTGGTCCGTATTTTTTTAATCGCAATCTCAATGGGAACAGAAAATTTTAATCATAACTTTTAGTTTCAACAAGATGGAATTCCACCGCATTTTGCAATCCAAGTACCAAATTACTTAAATGAATCATTTGGAAACCAATAGATTGAACGAAGAGGTCCCATCAATTGGCCTGCTCGGACGCCCGATTTAACCCCACTTGAGTTTTTCTTGTGGGGTTTGTTAAAGAAAAAGGCATGGCTCCCGAAAATATGAAGGATAGAATTTGGGATGGTTGCCAAATGATGTTGCAACGAGAACACAATTCATTTAAAAAAACGAATTGCAACATGTTTAGAAGTAGAAGGAAGACATTTGGACATGTTTTGAAAGACAGAAGATAAAAATTTTATATAGCAGATTATTTGTTAATTTGTCTTTTGTTAAACTTAATTTGCTGTTACTGTAAAAAGTAATGGACCAAATTTGTTTATTTTTTATAGTAATACATAACTGACTCCACGTTATCAATTTCACAAAAAAAAATATCATTACATTACGAAATTGTGTGTCATAAAGTTTTAATGAAGACGTCAAAATACATCACCCTTGTAGCATGTTAAAATCCGAACATTCCATTTGTAATAGTCAAACGGATTTCGAAACATCCTCTTGTAACGCTTTAAAATATTCAAGTATGTACTATATATAACAAATCGTGAAGGTAAAACTGCAAACCTGATCTAAACTATAATTGTATATTTAAAATGTCTATTAAAGGTGAGTTTATAAAATCAAGCTGTTAATTAATTAAAGGTACTTTCTGTTTATGTTTATACATTTCGGATGCTTCCAAAACATCTAATTTGTTTTTTTATTACAAAAATGTAATATTGTCTTGTTAAGCCATAAGGTGACTATATTCTGTTAGATGTTTGGCACAATGTGATTTGTTTGAGTATTTATATTTGTAACACCTAGTGCGTTCTTTATATCTAATATCAAAGTTCTTAAATTTCCGTACAATATAAACAGAATTACAGGATGTGCAGTTCAATTTATAATTACCAGACTTCAAAATGTCATTAGTTGAACATTTGGCATTAAATAAACATTTAAGAACATTGGTATTAATTTTGACAGCTACTTTATATTGTTGTTCTTTTGTAATATGTGAGCTACTTTTTCCATTTTTCCAAAATATGAACTTGATACGTATTTATTTTCTTTTGGCATCCGGGTAAAGTTCATGTTGTATAATTTGTACTCTTAATTTTTAACTAAAGTGTCGATTATATTTGAAATGTAACCATTTGCTTGTACTATTCGCTTCATAATTGATATTCCTTTATTGAAATTTGTTTGGTTTATTGGTCATGATATCGCTGTATGTACTAATGATCTATGTGCAACTTACTTACGTATATTATGGTGACATGGATTGTTTGGAATTCTAATGTCTGTCAGTGCAGGTTTTCTGAATATGTAGAACTCAAACTTGTTCTGTGTATTAACTTTTATGTTAAATCTAAAGAAATAATGGCTTTATTTTATCCTCCTCTATGGTAAATTTTATGTTAGGATGTAAGTTGTTAATATCGATTAAATATCCGTCAATAAAATATGATAAACCATCAAAACATTCTAAAATATCATCAATATGACACCAAAATACAGTCTTAGAAACATTTAATTCGAATATTTGTTCTTCTAAATTATCCCTTTGCTAGAATTGGGGAAAATGAACTGCCCATGCGTGAACCGTGCTTTGTAAATAAATCTTATTATTGAATGTGAAATAATTTTGATTAACACAGAGATCAAATAATTTAATTAACGCCATTCTGCTAATTAATTCAACAGAAATGAAGAATTATTTAATAAACGCACGTATTTTAGAGAACATACTAGTTCCATAAAAAAAATTTTATTTGTTAGTTCTACAGAAGTCTTAATGGAATATTTTCATTTATACTTTAAATTTACAAATTACGCTAGAAAAAGGACAAAATAGAGCCATTAATTTTCTAAATTTAAACATAAATATTAATACGCTGAACAAGTTTGAGTTCTCCATATTCAGAAAACCTACACATACGGACATTACAATTCCAATCTATTTATGTCACCATAATTCACGTAAGTTGGCCGCATATAGATCATTAGTACACAGAGCAATGTTACTACCACTAAACCAAATAAATTTCAATAAAGAAATATCAATTATAAAACAAATTGCACAAGCAAATGGTTACGTTTCAGGTTTAGCTAAAAACCAAGAGTATAAAATTATGTATTAAAAACCCCAGTTAACAAGGCCGAAGGAAAATAAACATATCAATTTCATATTTTGGAAAAATGTCAAAAGAAGTAGCTCGCACATTGCAAAAGAACAAGAAGTACAAAGTAATTTTCAATACTAATGTCAATGTTCTTTAATGTCTATTTAATGCCAAAGGTTTATCTATCGAAATTTTGACGTAAATTATTTATAAATTGAACTGCAATTCCAGTAAATTTGTTTATATTGGAAAAATGCTAAGGAATTTTGATATTAGATAAAAAGAACAAATTAGAATAGTAAATTTTTGCATTTTGGTAAAAAAACACAAATTAGATATTTTGGAAGCATTCGAAATTTATAAACCTTAACTGAAAGAAATAAATAATTATGTCGTACATTGTGGATTTATATTCATTATATTTGAAACACTACTGCTATTAAGTAATTAGGTAGCTTATAAACTAACTAAACAAATTAATTCAATGTGAGCAAGGAGTTGGACTCATATGTTTGATGCAGTCGAAGTTCTGTACCCGGCAGTAAGTCAAGTTCTAAACATTGACGATAACGTGTAGCTAGAACTATTAAAATAAACCTAATAATAAAGAGATATAAGAGATTGTCCTGCGCACAATTTTGTTTATCCTACAAATCAATCGTGATTGGCTGTAAGCAAGTCACAACCTAGCCAGATTGAATGCGGATATCGTATTGAACGTTTGTAAAATATCCACTCAGTATCATTTATTACGTTTTATTTTGCGTTTTAAATGTGTGCGCGTGTGCGTGTGCGTGTGCGTGTGCGTGTGCGTGTGCGTGTGCGTGTGCGCGTGCGTGTGCGTGTGCGTGTGCGATGCGTGTGCGTGTGCGTGTGTGCGTGATTACAACGTAAAGTATTATTTCGAGATATTGCGCAATATTGGTGCAAAGATGACATCACCTTGGTTGACATTTCCGTAATCGTTTAGATACCAGGGGTTATTAAAAAGTTTGTGTACAAAATTTTACGAACAGGTATTTATATTTATAACAATTAATTAGTAATTTAAGGCTATAACTAGTTTTAAGGTATATTTTATATAACCCTGTCATTTTAACTGTTAATAAACATAGTTGTATATTTTTTATTGTTTTACATTTTGATAACATTTTTATTGTAAACAACCTCGGTTTAGTTATTCAGAGCATAATTAAAAAATAACTTAGCGTCCGTGATCATTGTTATTATTGTTACATTGCAGTTTTTTCTAATATTGTTCAGTGGAAATAACCAAGCCTAAATTGTGGTAATTAAGAAAATCAAAAGAATGAAACACCCTACGTTAATCTACCGACTGGGACAAAGGCATTATTTTTGGTGAATGGTTAGTATCTCCAGTTAGTTTAACGATTTGTTTCGGGGAACATTTTTACACTTATTTCTTTATTATATTATTTAAGACACTTTTTATACCTTATACCATCACCACTTATTTATACGATATTTGACAAAATTTTGCTAACGTAAACTAGTTGGTGAATGTTTTAAAGACGTTGTTTGAAAGATTTTGTCAACAATAATCAAGTCATAATTATATGTTGACTTGATTTTTTCAGTAGTTGATTATCGTGAAAGCGTTGACAATACGGACTAGGTGAGAACTATTGTTATCAAATTTTCGTGTAGTAGTTTGCCATATTGTACGTTATTCGATTTAGATTTTAATAGTTGATTGGACTGTCGGTAAAAGTTCTTTGGTGAATGTAAAGTAGCAGAATATGATTGTGCTTTTTTGTAAGTTTTCAGTTTTCCCGTACACCTTTTGCATATAATTTGACGTTAATGAAAATAAATAAAGCTTTCTTATTGGCGTGGTAATTAACGTTTTTAAGGAGTCAGAGAAGAGAAGCAATTAATGTTTGCTTCCTTAAGTCAGTTAAGATCTACAACTCAAAAAGACTAGTTTGGCTGGTCGAGTCCTAAACATCGGTGTAGAAGGAGATAGAAGTACTATCCGTCATTTGTTAGTGAAGTAAATGTGAGTGCGAAGAGAATTTAGCGTTCGCGTAAAGCTTTTATTGTCAAAAACTTACACTTTTAACAATCCTATTTTTTGTATCGTTTGGGATTTTTAGTTTTTTTGTAAGTGAAGTAGGGTGCCCATTTTTGGCTTTGCCGATCTGTTGGGGATTAAATAATTTTCATGCACTAAGACTCGCATTTCTTTCATTTACTTTTTTGTGAACCCTTGCTTATTCCGTTTGTATTCAAGATATTAGGGAATATCTTGATTTTGTGAGAGTTTGCGTAAGGAGACGTTTTGCAACTGCAAAGTGACGTTAGTTTCGGATTAGCAATTATATTAATATCGCTTGTCGGATATTCTTCTCATCACTTGAGCTAGAATGAAGTGATTCGCCTCAAATGGAATGTGTCTAGACGAGAAAGGTATATAGTCCGATAAGCAGAGCAAACATAAGCGATAATTCGAAACCGAAGGTTTTCATTTTACGAACTATATAATTTTTGGCGTAAATAGATTTGAAGAGAAACGTTTCTATGGCTAAATCTATCTTGGATCCTACCGTTAGCTATGTAATCTAATTTTAAAAAATGCAATTCTAGAAATTCTTCTAATGACATTTATTATTTTTTTATCCAAATTTTTGGGATTACGTTTAAAACGAAAATATTTAATGAATGAGATTCATTTAAAAGCAATTTAAATATGACTGGAATTAAATATGCAAAGAAACTTAATGTTTTCCAAATGTTGATTTATTATTTATCAAAGAAACATTTAAGTTCTTTGTTAGAGTCAAGGAAAATTTCAATCGATTAGAGGAATGAAAATTTTCCAGACTTATAGCAATACGAACAATTGTCTAAAACTCTAAAACAACAACATCGTATGCATACAATTTTTTTCTTGATTCAATTAAGTCAGTATAATTAGTTACTTTGAAAAAATTAGTGGATGTGATCCCTATGCTGACAGGTTCGTTTTCAGATAATAATGTGTAACTAAGACTATTAACCTCACCAGATCGAATGCCGATATCGTGTTATAAACGTTGGTATTATATTTGCAGTCTGTGTTTTATTACATGTGTGTGTGATACTCCCATGAAAAGAGAGTAATCTAGTTACAGCTGCAAAATTAACATTAGATTAAACCGGATTGTGAGAAATAATGTTTATCTCATATTTGATAAAATTTTGGTGAGGTTAATTAGTTGGCTGATGTTTTGAAAACGTCGTTGGGAAGATTTTATTGTTATATATTAGTAGCGTTTTTTCAGTGTAGATCGTGGGTGAAAGTTTGTTTGGTTGACTAGTGAATGTAGAGTGACAAAATGCGGCTATGATTTGTTATAAGTTCACAGTTTAGAATCAATCTTTCTTATTAGGAGGATCGCGGGGGATTAACGATGTTACAAGATTGAAGGTTTTTCTTTGTTTCGTTTAGTCAATTAAAATCCACAACTCAATCAGTTACACGGTAGTACATTAGCGTGACGGGTTTGACTCGATAGGTGTATTTATTATCCGTCGTTTGTTAGTAAAATACATGTAGACTGTTAAGAAATTTTTTAGTATTGCTTAACACTCCTAGTATTTTATTAAGTTGGAGTACAGAGTGACCATTTTTGGCTTAGCCGATCTGTTGGTGATAAATTTGGGAACTTTTAGGAATCTATTAAGAATATTGTCTTAAACTGTCTTATGATTTGAATTAGTTTTAGATGATGGAGGCACTGTAAAGTAGATTTATACCAATATTATTGGGTAAATTAAAGAGCGTGCTTGGATTTAGTTGCAAAAATGTAATCGCATTTTTTGTAGTAGTGTTTTTTGTGATTGAGTTAATTACAGAAAATATCTACTAAGGCATATACAAATACGAGCGTCGATAAACATGCCAGAGGTGTTTTTCGAAATGACGTTACCCTTACCAGCTGAAGAATCCTTCCTGCGAGGATTTTAATTTCTCTTGCGGAAGGGTTTTGTTTGCTTTATTTTTATAAGTGTAACAACTCAGAATTTGACTAGCAGATACGTTTCAACTACAAAAATCGTGCGTAAAGTAAATTATCTTAAGTTTTGGATTAGATTTTAAATTTGTCGGTGACCGCACTATTTTTGAATATATGTACCAATTTCAGTATTTCTCTTTTATTCTTATTCTTTTCGTTTGCTAACACTTCAATATTTGGATAGTCTATTATATGTCCTACAGTCTGTACGTGTTGAGAAACACCGCAAACAGCGATTTGTACCTTAGACATTGCCGTCCTTGTCTTTATTATCGTTTAGCCTATTAAACTCCCTCCTTCGCAAGAGCAGTTATAATTATACCGACACTGGTTAAGCTGGTACTTCCTATTCGACACTATATTTATTTGACGTAATTATTTTGATTTTTGACAATTACGTTTTCAAATAACGATATAAGCCCCACACGCTGATTTCCAGCACTACTGTGTTTGGTATATTACCATCGTCCTGGTGCGATTTATACCGTAATCGTAAATCGAAACGATTACACCTCTATCAATAAATATCTGGTGTGGAACACAACCCGACCTTCGAACCTATAAAATGGAAATTAAAAGAAATGAAATAATTTTAATAACTTTTTTTAGGATAATTACACAACCTCTTTAATAATAAGTTAATTACGAAGATAGGCAACATTGCAAAAACAAAAACTATGATCTATGTCAAACAGACATTTAAAACTTCATGCCAGACGGAAGTGAATAGACATCTAGATGCTACTTGAAAAATTAAAAGAAATGAAGTAGTTTTAATTATAATTTTTACCTTCCAACCTACGTATACACATGTAGCTATGGAAGGTTATGGAATCGACTTTTTTTCACTATCGCTAAATCGACTTGTTTCGCTTGGAGCTGATTAGATTTTGGGAGAAGTCCAGTGGCGGAGAGGGGGGGTATTAGGGTTAGTTTTTCGTAACAATGCTTCTACGACAGCTACGTAGTTCAAAGATATAAAATGCCAATACATGGATCTTAAACATATCGATTAATTATGTTCCATTTTTTGATACGACGCGTAATTTAGCGGCAAAAAATTCCTAAGGTAGAAATTAAGTATGAGTTCAAATGTTTTCAATGTCTGAGTAACGATTAATTTTATAAGAAAAAGTGTAGACATATTTTTTAAAGAAAATTAAATTTTACATAACTTTTAAATTATTATTTACATAACTTTCCTTTGTAAAGTTTCTTAATATAACGCAACTTCTTTTTCGTACATAACGAAAACAGGCAACATTGTAGAAACAAAAACAATAATCTATGTCAGAATAACGTTTAAAACTTCATGTCACAAAGAGATTAATATGCATGTATGGAAAAATATGTTTGCGGGTCTGACTTATAATAAGTAAAACAAAGACAGTAGAATCAGTTCACGTGACAAGTGAGATAGAATACACAAGAAACTAAAAGCGCTGATGCCATACATGCGTCTTTTGAGTAGGCTAGTATCAATGACACATTCAATTGCTACTGTCAACGAGAATTGAAAATCAGTGTTTTTGCAAGTACGACACAATACTCATGTATTCCACTGAAGAAAAAATACAGATTATTAAGTGGTATTATTCAGGAAGCACTGCAAGAAATAATGGGCAGGTTTGCTTTTTCCTTTGAAAACAGGTCAATTCCATCAGAAAGTACGATTTTGCGTACTGTTTGTAAATTTGAAAGATGTGGATGTTTAAATAATTGTAGAAAATGCAGTAGCGTTGATGGTAATGATGGTGAGCATCCTGGTCGTAACTAAAACAAAGAGCGCGAACTATACAAGAAATTTTCCAGAAGATCCTCAAAAGCGTGCGGAAAACAACAGATTTATTGAAAATATTTTGTTTACCGGCGAGTGTTCTTTTAACTTACATGGCCATCACAATCCGTCTGTCGCTGTTGGTTACTCCCCGGAAAACAAACACATTATTATTCCTCACCAGACACAATACCCCCAAAAAGTTAAAATCTTATAAAGTAGAGTTTTGAAAAAAGTGTATTCTGTTCATTTTTAAAAATAGTTGGTTTTTCAATAAGAATTATAATGCTAAAGTTAAACCTTATACTTAAGTTAATATTATCAATGTAAATGTTAATGTTCTTGTATGCAGCTCTCGTAAGTTTCTTCTTGGTTCTTCTAACCAGTAGTAATCGAACCATGTCATAAATTCGCAATTACAATAAACTTCGATGTTTGAGGTATTATCATTTAATGTTTAAGTGTAAGGTATTTACTTAATAGTTTCAAAGAACACGCGACTTTTCAACAACTTCTAAATTGCTTTGGTTTCGTTAGAAATGTTGAAGCTAGATTGAAGGAGAGTTCATATTTTGTGCCTACATGCAAATTCGTACAAGCGGCAACATCCGTATAGTTATGTCTCTCTCACAATCATATAATGCTTATTGGGTTTCTTTCCAGCTTATTATAAGTCAGACCCGCAATAATGCTTTTCCATACCTGTATGTTAACTTAAAAAATTTCTAAAGCCGCCCGCTTCTACAAGATATCAATAATACAGTTTAACCGTTTTCATGCTTATTTAATTAATTTTTAGACTTACCTTGCGTCATATTAGAAACGTTATAGAGAAAAGTTACGTAACATTGATAAAACTGTCCCTAATAAATCCCCTCTCCGCCACTGGATTTCTCCTAAAATTTAGTCAGCTCCAACCAAAATAAAAATAAGCTTAAATGCAAAATTTTAAGTACATAGGTGTTCATCGTATCTAGAAGTTATCGTGGAATTACTAACTATTGACTATTTCCACTATAAGATACACCGCACACTAAGCTTACGCACCACCTGATTTCACCTAACAATTTCACACGCACACGCTCACAAATACAATAATACAGTTACCATCAGCTTTTACACGCTCACACACTTTCACTACCTGACAGTCATCATAACAACTAACACACAAGTTCACTAACACACTAACACTCACACACTACACCCACCACGCACACTCATTTCTCCTAAAATTTCACACGCTCACAACTCAAACATCAACTACACTAAATCAACATTTACTACACAGTTCTCTTCACATTATCGAACTCACACACCACAAACACACACACGCACACACTCACAGCACCACACACGCACACTCACACTCACACCACACCACACCTCACACACTCACACCACACACTCACACTCACACACTCACACACTCACACACCACACACACACACTACACACACACTCACACACTCACACACTCACACTCACACTCACACTCACTCACACACTCCACTCACACCCACACTCACACCCACACACTCACACATCACCACACACTCACACACTCACACACTCACACACTCACCACACCACACACTCACACTCACACTCACACACTACACACTCACACTCACACTCACACTCACCACACACTCACACACTCACACACTCACATCACACTCTCACACTCACACACACTCACACACTCACAACACTCACACATACTCACCTCCACACTCTCACACACTCACACACTCACACTCACACTCACACTACTCACACACACCTCACACTCCACACTCACACACTCACACTCACACACTCCACACTCACACCTCACACACTCACACACACTCACACACTCCACACTCACACTCACACGACTCCACACTTCACACACTCACACTCACCTACACAATCACACACACACACACTACTCACACGTCCACCACTCACACACTCACACACCTCCACTACACATCAACACCACACTCACACCACTATCCACACTCACACCACACACTCACACATCACTCACACTCACACCTACACACTCACACACACATCACACGCTCCACACACCCACACACCACACCTCACACACACACCTCCACACTCACACACTCCACTACACCTCACACCTCCACCACACTCACACTCACACACTCACACACCACACATCACACACCACACACCACACTCACACACTCACACACACACACTCACACCACACACTCACACTCACACACCCACCTCACACACTCACACACACACTCCACACACTCACACACCACACACACACACCACACACACCATCACACACTCACAACTCCACACCACTCACACTCACACACTCACACACACACCTCACACACTCACACACACTCACACACTCACACACTCCACACTCACACACTCACACCACCACACCACACACTCACACCTCACACACCACACACTCACACACTCACACACTCACACACTCACACACACCACCACACACTCACACACTCACACCACACACTCACACACTCACACACTCACACACTCACACCACACACCACACACTCCACACACACTCACACACTCACACACTCACACACCACACTCACACACTACACACTACACCCACACTCACACTCACACCTCACACACCTCACACACCACACCACATCACACACCACACACTCACACACCACACTCACACACACATACCTCACCACACTCACACACCACACACCACACACCACACACACACACACACTCACACACACACACCACACACACACACCACACACTCACACACTCACACACCACACACCCACTACACACCACACTCACACACTCACACACCCACACACTCACACACTCACACACTCACACACTCACACACTCACACACTCACACACTCACACACTCCACACCTCACACACTCACACACTCACACACTCACACACTCACCACTCACACTCACACACTCCACACCACACTCACACACACTCACACACTCACACACTCACACACTCACACACTCACACACTCACACACTCCACCACACTCACCCTCACACTCACCTCACCACTCACACCTCACACTCACACTCACACTCACACTCACACTCACACTCACACACACACTCACACTCACACTCACACTCACCACACACACACACACACACACACACTCACACACACTCACGCACTCACACATTCACACGCTCACGCACACACACATCGAGACATATCCGGTCGTAGCCAAGTTTTAAGATGAGGTAATAAATCGATTTAGCGGTAGTAAAAAAATACACCTACATATGTATATGTAGTACGTGGTAAGGTAAAGATTATCGAGATGCCACTTCACCGAAAAAGCCACAGTGATCATCAATATATGAGTTACTGATAATAATTCATGTACTGCGGTTGATGGAAAATTACCGTAATTATAACATCATCTTACTCCCTTCCATTAATTATTTTTTGTCATTGACAAGGTAATTTATCTTATAATGATACTACCGTAGTGTAATAAAGTGAAAGTTTGTGAACTGAAAATGGCGTTATAAACGTTTATGGTGTAATAAAATGGAAAGGAAGTTAATTATTCCAAAAAAAGAGCTTTTACACCTACATGACATTTTCAAATATAGTTTTAATAAATTAAAGCTCGTTATGTTGGATGCGTAGAAATTTGGACTAGAAAAACTGCATGTATGTAATGTTTGTACATTATTATTTTAATTGCTAGTACAAATTAATTTTTTATTCTTCGTTAAACCTTCTAAAATTTCATTTGTTGCTCTATTGAGTGCTTAAGTTAATTGAAAATTAAATTACTTTTCACTTTGCTTTTTAATGTAATTTTTATTTTTAACGAAATTTTATCTCACTAATAAATTGCTTTTGTCATTAATTGCATCATGAATTAAATTTTACGTTTGTCAATTTATTTTCGTTATAGTGTAATGTAATAGTATTACTTGATGCGTTACAATGTTTTAGCTGCACGTACTCGTAATTTAAACAGCTTTTAAGATGATGCCGAGGTGCTAATCGTAAATACTCAACAATAGTTCTATTATTAATAATGGAATAAGAATTGTGGAATAATTAGTTGATAAGATACATTTTTAAAATCGCTACTGCTAGTACTTAATCATTATTAAAAGTGTCGGAAGGAATAATTAGGATTAAAGCTTTTATGAGAGCTTGAACGCAAAATCAGTTGCCGATTAAATTAATACCATCAAATGAAAGGAATTACGTGATATTTTAATAAGGAAACTTCTTCGCGCGATACCAAATTAACTAAGTACTTTCAATTTAGGGTAAATGAAGAGACCCTGTCCCAAGAGAGACGGGGTAATCTTTAAACTAATGTACAAACATGTTCAAACATGTTGAAAATCACCTGGCGGAATTTTGAGGGTATAGTGTGTGGCTATATGTAGCACTAAACAGTAACTGTTTAGAACAGTCATAGAAAATTCGTTTATTCAAGAAATCATCCTCGTATCATAACAATGCGTTAACCTCTGAACAAAATGTTATAAGTGCAGTTAGATTGCAAATACACTAGGAGTACAAAACCTGGACCTCCAGGTAACCTAACGATGCTGTCCACATACAGGTTTTTATATTTTAATAGACTTACCGTGCCTCCCGGTTTGGCCGGGATTGTTCCTGTATTACATATAGGTCTCGGCGTCCCGGCCGGTTAGGCATTTGGTCCCGGGCGTTGCCCTGTGTTTGGGTTTGAGTTCAGTTATCAGTGTTGTATGAGTGGCACAGCACGCGAATACAAGGTCTGTCGGCTGTGTTGCAGTCGAAAGGCCCAGATAACCGATTGCGGAAACATTCCTCCACCACGGCTCTCAAAGATGGGTCAGTGGGAGTTAAATAGTAGCTGTGGCGTGACGTGTTACATACATAAGCATAACATTTTTCAAGTGATCTGCAAAATGGTTATCCGTTTATTAAAAAAATTTGTGGTGATGGTGATGACAGTACAGTGTAGTGTCACCATTGTTTCTCGGAATTTGATTTGATGACAGTACAGCGTAGTGTCACCATTGTTTCTCGGAATTTTGAATCACACGTGGTGGGCGATCGGATGTCAAAGATCATTTGAATTGAAACAGAAGAGAAGATATGATAACAAGTGCAGTTACAATTAATGTGTATCGGAAAATCATGCATAAAGAAACGGCTTGCGCAGTTTGGAAAGCATTGAAAGAACAGTATGACGGTTCCTGACAAGACCAGTTGTTCAAAATCTGCTAAAATTTCTTTTCTTTTAATTGGATAGCAGGAGAGAATGCATCTACTCAGATTGCAAAATTGAAGATTTTGTGGAATGAACTTAATAACGGGCTTAAAGCTAAAAATTTATGTACCTTACCAGATATTGTGCTAATTTCTAAAATTTTACATATTTTGCCAAGTACTTATAATACGTATAAGTGATGCTGGATACTGTAATCAAAAGATGAATATCAAATGTTGGATGAGTTTCAACTTTATTCTTTTGAGAGAAACTTCATGAAAACAGAAGAAAATGAATTAGTACAGCAAGAAGCGCTAGTGGCAAATAATTTTAAGAACAAAAAATTTAGTCATAAGAATACTCAGAAACAAGTCAGAAAAAATATGTAATTATGCGATCGTCGGGACGTTGGGTTAAATCTTGCAAGAAGTGAATTTTTGATGGAAAACAAAAAAAACAAACGGTTCCTGCAGCTGATGATAATACACTTATGTTCACTGAAATTTAAGCTCATTCGATTGAACCAGATGTTTGGTGGATCGATAATGGAGTTACAAAACTTGTAACAAATTGTCCATTGTATTTCAAAAATTTTCAAAATTTTGTTAATCTATGTTTTATAAAGTCTGCTGAAACAGAGAACCTAGAAGAAGTGGGATCAGGTTTTGCTCAAGTATTCTCAAGTACTGGTGAAAATATTTTCTTAGTAGATGTATGGTATGTTCCTAAAATTTCTTGTTTTCAGCTATTACAGCTCAATACTAAGACAAAGACAATAACCCATGAAATAATGGTATGTGGAGGTAGAAAATATGGAGGAACATTATTTAAAGTAAAAATTAAAAAAAGTATTACTACAGGAAATTATAGAAATAAATGTAAATGAAACAGATATAACACGAGAGATGGGGTCATCAAGATAAGGGACAAGTTCGTTCATTACATGAATTTCTCCCTCTCCCTCTCCCTCTCCCTCTCCCTCTCCCTCTCCTCTCCCTCTCCTCTCCCTCTCCCTCTCCCTCTCCCTCTCTCCTCTCCCTCTCCTCTCCTCTCCTCTCCCTCTCCCTCTCCCTCTCCCTCTCCCTCTCCCTCTCCCTCTCCTCTCCCTCTCCTCTCCCTCTCCTCTCCTCTCCCTCTCCTCTCCCTCTCCCTCTCCCTCCTCCCTCTCCCTCTCCTCTCCTCTCCCTCTCCCTCCCTCTCCCTCTCCCTCTCCTCTCCTCTCCCTCTCCCTCTCCCTCTCCTCTCCCTCTCCCTCTCCCCCCCTCCATCTTATGTCAAAGATTAATTTATCCAATAGGGATGTAAGTGCCATTACTAAAGCACTAACTCGTATTCATGAAAACTATAGACTTTACATATATTTATATATATATATATATATATATAACATCTGTATTAATAGTTGTCCGTAGTTTTCAAGTGCTATTACGAAAATATTGACACATAATCATAAAAACTATAGATATAAACCTTGGTATTGAGGTCTTCTAACACAAACAACTACTCTGAATTATTCATTTCATACAGCCAAGGTTTATTTCTTACTGTCTTACATTAAATTATTAATCATTTAATTTAGGAATGATTTGATATTTCTTTGAAAACCTTCAAGCTTGCACACTTATAGATTTTCCGAAAAGTAGGTACATTGTACACTTTGACACGTCAATGCTCCATACTTTTCCACTCTCCCTTTTATCTGAGGGTTTCTTCAAACTTTATATACATTCCTATTTTTGCTATTTTTATAACATCATAGTCAAAAAGTATAATGACTTAGTATCCGGATTGATTTAACTCTGGGTTAATGAACCTGCGTCTGGTTTGTTTCTAGGCTACGTTAATGGGTTTGTTTCTTAGCTAAGTCGATAATCTTAAATTACGATGTTCATTAACGAATACCTGGTTTGTTTTTCTTAAACAGGGCCCTCTGTCCTCTCGTTTCCGGGTTTGTTTCTTAAATCAGTCGGTAATTTTGAAGTGGTCAATTAACTGCGCATGTAGTTAGTGTCTTGATTAGTGGGTTTGTTTCTTGGCTAATTCGATTATCTTGAAAATTAGGGGCTGCAATTTGGGTAGCCGGTTTATTTGTAGACTAGGTGGCTAACCGTGAAGAGGTCAATAAACTTTTGGTTGGTTTCTGGGTTGTCGGTGACGTTGCATAACTTTAATACGTGGCTCAGGATATGATATTGAGCTTGAAATCTTCTTGCTCTTTCATATTTATGGTAAATCCCTACCTATTTCACGTATACACATGTAAATCCATTTTTGGCATCCTACTGCTAGGGCGTAACTCTCCTAGGAGAAGGGGGTTTATTTTAGACAAATATTCACCTCTTAAACGTTTTGGTATGTATAACACACCATGTGTACTACTAATACTTTTTTGGTGGACTTTATTGTATAAAAACTAAGAGACGGATAATATTACCTAATCAAAGCCACGAGGTACATTAAGTATGTTACAGTTAAACACTTTCACTGATATCCCATTATGTCCTACTTTTACTGTGTTCCGAATGCTGTTTGCCGTTAATTCACTTATAGAAAGCTAGGAGTTGACTTTTAACGTTGTGTATAGGCCCAATCATTGTTATTACTTGTCACTTATGTTGTGGTACGATTTCGTACAATGCACAAGGGGCAAAGAATTCATACCCAGATGCTGTGGACATTTTTCATTAATATTGTTACTTTATTTTCTTTAATTATAATTTCTCATGACCTTTATTTTAAATGATTAATAGCGACCCATCTGGACCGAAAGGTACCTACGGATTGTGTTTTTTATAAATATATTAATTAGCTGTATATTTTTTGCATCTACCTTTTAGGATAATTTAAGTTGGTTCTGAACCTAATCTCCAATCGACCCTGTCTATAAAATTTTCTAATCATACCAAACCGAGTAGGCGGTTCGGATGGATTTAAATACTTCCCTAATGACGTTAATTTAGACTGCGTGATAACGTAATTAGTGGAGTGTAAGTTGATTAGCTGATTTTGTTTAACATAATGGCTTGTTACTAATGACGGCAAACGGAAGAAGTTATTACCCTATTGGTCCAAGAAAACGTTTGACTGGCAACCGAAAGTCCGAAGGTTCATCTTTTAAAAAACCAAAACTCTTCCCAAATTTTTTTGTAATTAGTTATTCGGTGATTAATCAATTTTATTAAAATTGCAGAATTTTGAATAAACAATTTTTTCCCCTTCGACGTCGATACGAAAGAGTTTTCTACGCGAAAATCCTCCAGTCCCACTGCTTAAACAATCTCTGATCTAACGCCATTACCAGAAGCCGTTTCCGCCTTCAGCGTGAATTTTGTAGAGAACACCTGTAGAGAACGTAACCGTGGGAGATTAATTCCCGGTATTGCTATTTACTGACTCAGTCGGACAGAAAGGCGGTTTGTCTAAATTCTGCCGGCCCCACAGTGTCCACCAGAATGCGCAACGGAGTTGGAGCTGATTGCCCAGGTCTTGCAGTGAAGGTTACCCACAAATTTACATATAAAACACACCTACACCTCACCCTAGATAACTATCAACAAACTTGTTTCCTGTCATCAAGTTCCAGTCTGTAGAAATTACGTAAATGAAAGTAAGTATTAAAATTCTCCTACTTAACATTGATGCCCGTTTTGTAGTCTACTTCTTTCCTGAAGTCCTGAATCCGAGCCCTTCTTTTATCGCACTTCGCGATAAAGACCAGATTAAAGAAATATTCTTGTATCAAACATTATTTAATACCAGACTATATCAAACGTTAGTTTATATGTTCCGTCTAAATAAAAATATAAATATTCTATTAAACTATTCGTTCAAGAAGGTTTAAGCACCTTATACAATCGTTCAGAGATAAGAAATTCACCCGGTAACATTCCTTTCTTCTACCACCACCACCATATTATAGCTACCATTAAGGCAGTCCCGAAAGAAGCATTCCCTCTAAAAGAATTAATCGTTCCCGTTCAGAAGCATTCAATACGACAATACCCACAAACCTCGATTTCCACCATCATATCAGTCGAAGAAAGGAACCCTCTTATTCTAATTTCAGTTAGTTACTAAAAACTAACCAGAACATCATCCTATTAATTAACTAGGTCACGTTAAGAATGTTATCAAAATACGGTTTATTAAATTAGTTTGACGTATAGTAATTTTCACGAGTCAGAGCAGTTGCTTCACTAATATTAATACTATCAGAGGACGCTAATGTTTTTAGATTGTGAAAAATAACAGTTTGACAACTCTCAAATCTCAGCTTCAGGGGTTTTGCCAACCTAAATCAGTTCTATCTGCATCCTCACGTGCACAATAGGCGGGTTCTAAAGGTGGTAATGAAACAAAGTTAGGTACGACGCACCTGCTCTGACTCCTGAAAATTGGCGATTTTCTTACACACTGACCTACGCAACTTCAGGTAGAGACCGTTTACCTCCATGTCTTTATCTCTTTGAAATATTTCAACGAGAATAAAACTTTGTCGCACATTTTTTACCGGCAAAAATTTAACACTTCTATTCAAGCTACCAGTTAGGGACGTATTCAAAATGTCTGATATTTTTATTTACTTTAACGTATTTTGAGTTAGGTTGTCCTTGTGTGAATGTATTACTTTTACCTGTACCGTTAACATTATTTTTCTGAGCCACCGTAAGGAGAGCACAATCGAGTGCCCGAGTGTATTGGGAGCCGCCTGGAGTACCCGTGCCAAGGAGCGCCCGTTTATTTATTTTATAGAGTAAATATAGTTGTTTCTTGTTTATAGTTTATAGTTTGTGTTATTATTATCTTAGAGTAAGTGTAAATATTCAAAATTGCGAAGTTATGGTCCAAAATATGTATAACACCTTTTTCTGTTTATTGGTCAGTGTGAATCCCCAGGTAGCCCAGTCTAAAGGAACTCACGCCAAACCTTCAATTTCGAGCTATAACCGCAGTAAAGCATAATAAAACTAAACGTATCCCATTACGGTCTTACAATATTTGTAGGGATTGTAAAAAACAATCTTCATAGAATCTATGAACACAGCTCAAGTGTAGGAAACGTCTCGCATACCGATAAAGACTTTTGAAACATTCTTTCCATTTTCATATTTTGTAAAACATTAGAAATTTAATTCGTGTGTGGTTGGTATTCATATTGGTTCATCAAGTAAGTCATTTGGAAACGCAATTGTTTTAAAATGGATTTATTAAAAACGCAAACTTGAAAAAGTACCTTTCACCATTTTCTTCTGTCTGACTAATTTTATTTTCTTACATTTTATACATTTGTGAAAATGTATGTTATTTTTTGTAAAAAACCGAGAGAATTCTTGAAGAAAATTAATTTGAGCTGTGCAGGCTAATAATGTAAATGAATACTAATAGCTAGTAATAAGTCAAGTTTCATTAAATGAAAATAAATTACAGAGATTCGCCTCGAAATCATATAATAACAGTATTATACAAAGTTTATGAAAGAAAAGTACACATCTACATAAAACGTTTTAAGCAGTTATAAATAAGGCTTTCTTATAATCAAGAATTTTGTCTTTGCTAAATTTACATTGTAATAAATTATGTTTAAATTTGCAAATTATAGCAATTAAACATAATTGGCGTATTGTATAGATGGTTTTTCTTTATATACGTTTAAAGCACTAAAACCGACTTCAAAAAGGTCTTAGCTGGAACGAGATTTCACTTAAATGAAGTTTACAACGGTGCAAAATGGCAATATAAACTTGTATAACTTGTATAACTGCGTCTTAATTATTAAGGTGAAGAAGCATGAGATAATTTAATATTAGCAAAGGAATTAGACTTTGATAAATCAAATAATAATTATAGAATTTCTCACTCTCGCCCAGTGGACTTTTTAGGCAACGATGCAGTGTATATTTCAATTTTGACTACATAAAAGATATATATTATACTAGTGAATAAAGTAATTCTAAAGTCTTATTTGATAATTAAATATTCAGTTGGCGGAAAATTCGTGATAAACGTGTTTAACCAGAAACAGTTTTATAAATGTTGAAAAATCAAGAAAACTGGACCTACAACAAACGAAATACACCCACGTACCGCACAAAATTAAAAAAATACTGAATATTTTAATTATGATAGCTAAGGTATCATAATTAGCGGTCGACTGTGGGTCGACTATGAGTCGACCGCTGATGATGATAGCTTAGCTATTGAAACGCGTTTGTTGCTTCTTAACTTTGTGTCGTGTGTGGCAGTGTTCTGTTTGTTTTACAAATGTTATTTAAGATGTATATATTTTTGACTACAACACTTCTAACATCCTCCGGCCAAGGTAATTAACGCGAACTTGGCGCTTTACAATTTTATCTTTTACTTTGAAGGCTCAATATGCTGATATGTTCCCTGTTTCTAAGGTCAAAGTATGCGTTTCCGTTGTTTGTTGCAGGCAGTCAACAACTTGCTTACTCGCTGTATGTACATTAAAGATGCATCGCTTTCTGGTCTGAATAGGATATAGATTACTAACTTCTCTTAACTAAAATATTTATAAACTGTGAATAAAATTAAGCCTTAAAAATAATCTTCCTTTTCCTTTTTTAATATTTTACTAGTATATATAAATTAAAATGTATCCTAACGTAAGGCAAATCTTTGACACCGTAATGCAAGGAAATACTGGTATGATCCTATGATGTTAAGAATTGGATCGTGTGAATCAGCCGAGAGAACATGTAAGAGATTTGTTTTTTTTTTTGTTAATGAACACGATACAGTTTAAATTCCTAGGCGTTGTGCCTGAAAATAGCAATATAAAAATAATGCATAATTATTTTTATAATATGATCAATTAACTTACGTAGTAGATTTTCGTGGGTTGTGATAACGTGTCATCAGAACTAGGAGTAATTTGCCTGCACCCTCTTGAGTATTGCGAACGATCCATTTTACCCTGTGGCAGTTTAAATATAGTAAGAGGTAATCATAACAATGACATTTGACTATATTAAAACTGTGTGTATAGTTTATATTAAAAAAAACCGCTGCCAAATCATCTGCCATAATGCTATCATATATGTAAACAAATTTTGACCAAACATTTGTAATAAGCAACTTCAAAGCGGGTTTTAAACACGATAGTCCCCAATTTTTGATCCGCCATTTTGAATTTTCTAATTCTGATGATTTCTACTTAGCGCCCTTAAAAACTTTCAATACCCACTTTCAAAAAAATCGGTTTATAAAATTACACAATTTTGCACCCTAAAAACGGTGCGCCACTGGTTATTACTATTTTTCATTTTGAAATTATTATAAAAAAAGTGTTACTTTGTATTTTTAACTTTTTAATTTTTTCAAATTTGAAGCAATACATTTTTTTAATTTTCTAACCCCTACTAGTTGAATTTTGCTCATTTCATGGAAAAGAATGTTTGTTTTGTTGCATATCGATAGATTTAATGGTACAAAAGGTATCGTGCGTGGGCACGCACACACGCGCGTGCACACACACATACGCACACGCACACACACACACACACACACATACACACGCGCACACACACACGGTACAAGCCACACCACACACCACTCACCACAAACCACACACGTACACACACACTACACACTACACACCACACACCACACACCACACACCACAACCACCACACACACACCAAACACACACACACACACCACACCACACACACATAACCACAACACACCACAGTCACACACCACCACACACACACACCACAACAACACACACCACACACCACACACACACCACCACACACCACACACACACACACCACACACACACACACACCACACACACACCACACCACACACCACCACACACCACACCACACACCACACACCACACACACACACACACACCACACACACACCACACCACACACCACACACCACACCACACACCACACACACACCACACACCACACCACACCACACACCACACAACACCACACCACACCACACACACACACACACACACACACCACACACCAACACACACACACACACACACAACACCACACACACCACACAACCACACCACACACACACACACACACACCACACACACACACACACCACCACACCACACACACCACACACACACACCACACACCACACACACACACACACACACACCACACACACACACACACACACACACCACCCACACACCGACACACACCACACACGACACACCACAACACACCACACACCACACACCACACACACACACCCACACCACACACCACACACCACACACACACACACCACACACACACACACACACACACACACACCACACACCACACCACACACACACACCACACCAACATCACATACACTCACAAGCACTCACACAGAAACGAATTTTTTTTCTAAAAATATGTTTTTCGTGTTTAGGCCATAATTCGTCGAGAAATGCAAAAAAAATTTTGAAAATTTAGAGCGATTAGATAGCTTTCTCTTTTATATGAGAAATCAAATGTATCAATAACAGAAAATATAAATAATTGTGTAAGTTACAATTTTATATAGGGTGCTCACTTTCATCATCATTCATTCATTTTCTAAATGTGCATGTTGCAGGATTATTTTTCTTTTGCTTTGGTTGTTGGAAGATATTTTTAGTTGCCATTGCTCAATCACATGATAGAGTTTATTTTACATATTTTTTGCTGTGAATACACATTTGATTGATTTTGGTTGACCTGTTAGCAAACATTCATTTAATTTCTGTTGGCATTTTTCAATGTATGTGGGTTGATTAGTGTTAATGTGAGAGTAGATGAGATCCGGAAACACCTGAATGTGACCGATTTGGAAATCAATGGCGCTCTCTGTTGTTTACCTTATAATGGTTCTAATATTAAGAACTATGATCCTCGTCAACTACGAGTAAGTGAAAAATAGTTATTACCTTTCCTCGCACGCTTTTTAAGCGATACGAGTAAACCTCTGAGTCAACCGCTTCATGGCCTGAAAATGTAGTCATAAACTCAGTAAACAAAGTTTTACCAAAATGTAGTTTTAAAAAACAATATTTCGTATAAATATAGCTTCAGTTAATCCGTAAAATTTGGTGAAGTTGTTTTTCACTTTAGTCACGTACTTCACTGTAACAGACTAGGAACGTTTATGTGATTTATACCGATAAAAAGTGTATGTTGTGTCGGGTACAGATGCTTCCCACATTTAAAACTTCACCCCATTATATTACATATAGTACGAAGTATTTGATTACAGCTATTGAGTTTTCTGTTGATAAAACGTCGTCTAATTATTATTATCATTATTATTATATTGGGAGTAATTTCTCTGGTTAAGGTACTAAAGCTGAAACTACTTCAAACTGTATTCTAGAAAAAGAAAACAGGTTTACTTAATTTAGTTATTACTTACAGAGTTATTGATCGAAACTGTTGTCCATATGGGCGAACGTTCATACAAGGGATTCTGGTTACAAAGGTATATTTGCGCGGCACACCGCTTGCGTTCCTGAGATCAGGTTAAAATGCACTTTAGATGTGCATGTGTACTGCGTAGCTGGCTATTGTGATAGAAACGAAATGCCGCACAACATTTTAGTTAACGTCGTCTTATAGATCAGAAAAAGTGGAAATAGAAAGGTTAATAAGCCCAGTAGAAAAGTAGAAAACTCAGTTTCTTGCAAATATCTTTAGAACTATTAAATGTATTTAAAATTTGTACACGCCATAAAAATAGCCACAATATAATAACCTTTGTCTGAGTTAAACGATCTTCTATCCCTTACCGTTACAGATATCCCTATGTTGCTCGTTCTTGTCTTGAACACACTGTATAACAAAGAACTTCGTGTAAATAAATGATTGATTGTGATAATAAACTAGAGTGAAACACTTAGTTAAAAAGGACGCTGGATTAGATTTAAACATTACGCTATTTATTTGCGATTATAAAATTAAAAGGTAGTTTACCACTGCCGGGTTCCCCTATTCAGAAAAATTAGATGAGATTCAACAGGTATTTTTCCGAGCAATTAACGAAGGGTCAATTGTACGAAAATTTGCCTCCTGTCATTGTGAGCTGGGAAAGAAAAATTTATGCAAATTTAGGGTAATTACTCTTCTGTGTTTTGTGGTTTCATTAAAAATTGTAGAACTGTATATAATTACGCAGATGAATACGCTTTGTTTTTTTTTGTGGTATAGTATCGTTTAGATACCCTTCAGTCCAGAAGGATCAATTATCGAAGCGTCTTCACCCTGCCCTTTGTGATCTGAACGTTATTGTTGTTTTTCATAGTGCGCTATTTACATTTTTTGCTTTTATTGGTCGAATTTTTGTGTTCTACGTGTTCAATATGATGATAAATTGGATTATTAAAATGTAGGTTTAAGATTATTTTATGTTGGAAACCTTGAACTTGCCAGATTCAGCCCATTCATTACGTGTATTATTGAAATTTTAAGTAAGAAGAATTGCGCATTACTTCCCTCTGGAAGCGAATTTATTTGTTTGGTTTTTTAATAACTATATATTTTACTCGGCGAGTATTATTTTTTATTATAATATATAGTGTTAATGAACTTTAGGTATTTCACTTCATTATTGTATGTAATACTGTATGTGATTTTCGCCTTATCTCACAGCTTTATCATATAAATTAGTGGACAACAATAACTTTGATTATTTTTGTTAACGGTTTAATAGTAATTTTTCGACTTGTACGATCTTGCAGTGACGACGATTTCTTATCATTTGTTTATGATTTTGACGAAAGCTTTTAACGTTGATCAGTTAATGAGAGATTTTACTGTTTGGTTCTTTTTGTTATTTTTTTAATTAAGATTACGATTTTTCAAAATAGAATTTCATTGATAAAGTTAACGTAAAGTAAAATTTGAGTAAATAAGTTTGATGACCTTTACAGTTGGTCTAGCAGCACGCTGTTTTGTTTTGATTGCGTGCGAATATTTTGAAGCTTTTCCAGAAAGCACAGATCTAGTAGCTTTTGCTGATTTACCTGGATGACACTACGAAGGGTAAGCAAGTTTCTGTTTGTTTTGAACATTGCTGTGGAGTACCATCGTTTATTTGTGTGCTAGTTAATCCCCTATTTTTGATTTTAAACAGAATGGCGCCTATTAATTTGTGACTTTTCCGATTTTGACTTATGTTATTCTATTGCCCCTACACGCAAAGTAACACACACCCACCCCCAACTGTTAAGCTATCCGTTACACCAAATTCCATTGCCATTTTCACCCTTAATAATGCAAGGTAAGTTCACTTATTGTCCCGTATATAATCAGTACCAAAACCTCCTATTTATCCCGAATATGGCCGTCCCGGCGAAGACAAATTTTATAACAGCCGCAAAAACTTATACTTCGATCCACTATATCATGTTTTTGTATTCTTTTCGGATTGTTTCTGTAATCAAACCTAATGCCCGTTTAACACGAGACAACCTGTATATAACTTAAAATAATAACAAAAAATTGATATGTACAATTTAACCAAAGTTAAGTTTTAAACGTTACACAAATAATTTGAATTTGATTGACAAGAAAAATTGTAAATCTTTTCGATTCTCATCTTTAACTAATATTTGAGAACCATTTCCCCTAATCCTGTAATCGCCCCATTTTTAATCAGGAGTTCTCCTACATCCCATTCTGAATGTGACACTTTGTATTATCCTCGCTCCAATGTAGATTTAGCTTGTAATGTAATTCAGGTTTGAAATATCAGTGAAAACCATGTTTCGTAAGTTGTTTTATGCAGTCTTGACATCACGTTACGTACGTTCTATTGAGCACGGTATTTATAACAATTATGGAATGTGATTAATTACTTTATCTGACCTTTATACAGTGTACTTTGTTGATTGTATTTAAATTGTCGAGGTATTGCTAATTTTTAATTTGTGTGTAAGTAGGTAAGTAATCGATTATTGCGTAAATGAACATAATTACGCGGTTAGACAAATCCAAAAATATAAAGTAGATTTAACTAAAGCAAAAGGCGTACGTCTTCCTTTCTGTTACACTTTAAAACAAAACGTTTAACATTCATATATTCAATTACAACCTTAAAAATAATGTGGAGAGCCGTAACCTCAGAATTAACTATAAACGACCTGGTTTTGTTAAAATAAAGCACCCAATTGAGAGACTTAAATTTAAATTTCCGTTTATGAAGCAATTAAAACTCTAGTTCAGAAGCTGCTGATCTCATTCAAATTACATGTACTTATGCGTTATGTTCTAATTTCGCAATTACTGTAAAATATTTAAATAATAACGTTTTTCCATGTAGATATTTTTAATACAATTTAAAAAATGAAGATACATTATTTTTTTAACATGTAATGTCTTCCTTATCTATTTTATAACGATTTTTGCAAATTCTAAGACATATTTAATCAGTTTTGTTCAGCTGCAATCCGATATATTAATCCTTAAGGAACTGATACAAGGAAACTAATCAAAGAAAATTAGTGGATTAGCAGATAATAATAGTAACAATTCAGGAAAATAGTGAGTGACGAGGTTTGTCTATGAGTGCTTTACAATACCGTAGAACGATCGTGACTGGAAAGCTTCAACCAGACCCAATCTAGCAGCTAGCGAAAGTAATTAGAGCACTTTGGATGCGTAGCCAGAAAATTTGTATATGCGCTTAAAGGTTGGTATCAACTCAAATTAACGGCTTGCTATCACGAATATTAATTCAGAAAACGAAAGTAGTCAAATTATCTCATTGTCGATTTTGCAGAAAGCAGTAACATTAAAGTCATTTGTTAATTGTAAACTTCACTGTTTACCCAACGTAATAATTATAAGTAAAACTAAAAAACGTAAACCGTTGAATTCAAGGTACTAATAATACTCGTGGCACAAAGTCTCTATCCTAAATGAAAGATAAATACTTTTACAGTTATAAAATAGAATTTACATAGAAGTTCTTTGTTCAGAAGATGAGTACTAAAGTTGAGTCACCCACAACTGACTGACAGTTAAAACAATGGCTAACTGTTGTTAAAAAAAAGACACAAACACAATATTTTTGTCAGTCAAAATCACTCGTAGTTGTCTTTAGAAAATCGCCACGAGTGCTAAAGCACAACAACTATTCGTGGTCTGACTGACAAATGACAAAATTATCGGCAAGATTCCTACCGCGATATACGAAACTTTTGACTTAATGACAGAATATTTTTTTTCCAATTTCTTTATTTACACGTGTTTACATTTACGCACTTTATTTTTTTATCAACTAAAATTTTGATATGTACCGGGTGGTCAAAAAAAGACCGTGGAAAATATTTTCAAATTTGCAAGGTAAACGCCAGGGGGCGTAATCGCCATCCTAAACTTTTAAAGTGATTTTTTACTGAAATCCAACTAGTAAATGTACCAAAAAATTATATGCTTTTTAAAGCTCAGCTTTATTCGAGTAATTTTTGTTTAACGTATCTATTAAAATAAAGTGGTGGGGGGGTGATTCAGTAATTTTTTAAATAAACAGCTGTAACTCCTAAACGACTGAACTGATTTTAATAAACTTAGTCTCGTTGGAAAGAGCATTTATTGCTCCATCAAATCCATCTTACCTGTAATATGTCTAATTTTAGTGATGCCGCTAGAGCGCGTTTTTGATATAATATCAGAAAATTGCAAAATTCTCTAAAAAATTAAATGCAACAATATGACTTTTTTTCATAAAATGAGATGAAATCATCCCTAAATAGGTTAGTGAAAACCGCATCTCGATATCTTATTCATACCCTAAAATATCGAAGAAAGAAAATGTAGTAATTATAAAATTTCAAAAAGTCGATATTACATCGGTATTTATTCTTATTTATTTGACTTTTTTCAAGATTCAATGAAAAATGTCATCATTTTATAATTTTTAAATAATAAAAGTTTTCACCTGACACGTATATTTGCTTCGTTAATCTTCCGTTATTCATTCTCTTAATGTGACCAATCCAACGTAGTGTACTACTTTTATACCTATCCATCATATCGTCTTTTCCTCGCCACGCTCCTTCATTATACACTCATTCTTTATATTATCCCTTCTCGTCTTACCAAATGCGCTTCTCAGGAATCTCATACCCATGAAATTTATTTTTCTTTCGTGCTTTTTTTTTATATGCTCATGCTTTCAATTCCTATTATCGTCCACATACTTCCAATCACTTTCCTCCCAGCATTGATCCTTCGTCCAATCTCGCCATCCATTGTACCATCTGCAGTAAACTTTCCACCCAGATATACCAACGTAGAGTATAACGCAGTGTAAATACTCTACTCTCCTTTTCACCTTTCCGATTGAACACCACAATTGTAGCTTTGTTCACGTTTAGGTCTATGCTCTCACAGACTGTATCAAGCTTCCTCAGAGCAGTTTGAAGCTCATCCACACTGTCACTTAATAAGACTGTGACTTTTGCATACACTAGAACTCGTACATTTACGTCACCAACTATTACACCATTTGTATCGGTACATGCTTGCCTAACACATTTATCCATGTATACATAGCCTTGTCGCACTCCTTGCTCAATATTAAAGTATTTACTCACACCTTCTCTCGCCCTACTCCATGCCCGGCTACTGTTGTATACTGATCTTATTCCGTTTATTAGGCCTTTACTTACGCCATATTCATTTATTATTTCCCACAGCTTCTCCCTATTCACTCTATATGCTTTCTCCAGATCTGCAAACGTACAGTACCACTTTTTACTCTTAATCACTTGCTGGAGTGCAACCTCCATAGTTTAGCATTTCACCAGTGGTTTCATCTACACCTTCTCCATTTCCCTTTTTCAATCTTCCTACCGTTTTCTCTACCTCATTTTATTCCAATATCTTTCTCTGTTTCATTCACCATGCCTTCCACATTCTCCTTATTTAACCCTTCAGTCTTACTTTCCTCACTACTGTAGAGCTTTCTGAAATACTCTTGCCAATAATTCCTCACTTTACAATCGTCCCATACTATTTCGTTGCTCGTGTTCATCACTCATGCAGCATTCTGTTTTGGGCCACGTTTTGTATTTTTGACCCACTTCCAGAAGAGGTTTTTGTTTCCCCAAAAATCATTCTGCATTTTCTCTCCTCCCACAGTCATCACTTCCTCTTTACTTATTCTCACTGCCTCCTTCGCTTCCTTGTTTCTTAATCTGTACACCTTATACAATCGCCTTTCCTCAGTCTCCTTTTTTGCCATGTACGTTTCTTTTTTCTTACATACTGCCTTTTTTTACCGATTCATTCCACCAAGCACATTTTAACTGTCTAACTACAGACGCTATTCCACACATCTGCTCGGCACCGTTGACAACACAGTGTTTCAAGCTTACCCATGCACTTTCAACGTCAGTGCCTTTTATTTCTTCGTTCCACACTGTTTCATTCAATTCAACTCTTTACTCACAGCATTTGCATATTTCATTCTCATTATCTACAGTTTGTCTACCCTAATTTTGAGTTCCTACGTTTTTGTTCTTTCTCAGTATTTTGCCTAAAC
>JARFJB010000400.1:2907500-2917500 GCA_036346205.1 Vesta saturnalis | reverse complement strand
GATTTTTCGTATTGCGATTTTCGTTTTCGGTTTGTGTTTGTTATTTTCGTGTTTGAATTTTCGTTTTTGTTTTCAATTTTGTGTTTACGATTTTCGTGTTTGCAAATTTTCGTTTTCGTTTTCGTGTTTCATTTTTCGTTTCGTTTGAATTTTTCGTTTTCATTTTCGTGTTTGCGATTTTCGTGTTTCGATTTTCGTTTTCGTTTTGTGTTTGTGTTTTGTGTTTCGATTTTCGTGATTAATTTTTTTCATTTTCGTTTTGTTTTCGATTGCGTTTTTTTCGCGTTAGTGTGTTTTTATTTTTTATGATTTTCGTTTTTTGTGTTTGTGAATTTGTGTTTGATTTTTCGTTTTCATTTTCGTGTTTGATTTTCGTGTTTGGAACTCTTGTTTTTCATTTTCGTGGTTGTTGTTGTATTTTGCTGTTTGTTGTTTATATGTACTTGTGCTTGCCTTGTGCTTGTACTTGTGATTGTGCTTGTGTTGATTCTTGTGTTTGTGCTTGTGGTTGTGTTTGTGTTTTGTAAAGCTAACTTTCACTGGAGACAATTTAGAATACAATCTCCGATGCAGGACCAACCCCATGTCTAACAGACCAAATCCGATCTCCAAGACTAAAATACGACCCATACAAGGACATTAAACTATGCGAAAATGGTATTATAAAAATACTTTGTTATACATAATTGATATTGTTTCTTGTTGTACAAGATTAATTTGGTAGTAATTACCTTGAGCGACAACTAGTTTTAATTATGACCCATAATTAAAGCAAAAGGATTGCGACACATTGTGCTCATATTTAAAACCAAAATATATTGCATGTAAATGATACGTATTAAAAGGTAAATAAATAAAAGCGACATTCCTTAATTTTCGATGATTACTATTGCTGTAAGCGGATTAACAAATTAGTTAATTACACGTTTTATTTTTAAAACAATTTCATTTTAAAATATATTCAAATGAATTTTCAAACAGGTAGAGGACCACGATCTATAGATGGGGATTAAAAGGAACCTAATAATTTAATAACAACAATTATGCAATCTCCTTTGATAAAATCAATGCAGAACCTACTAAATTTAATATAAAACACATATTAAATAGTCGTTAGACCGGACATTCACATTGTATGACAACAGGGTAATTAACTGATTATGCAATATCATTAACTGTTTGTTATCGTTATAGAATTTAATAGTGTATTTAAATCAACGTATACGTTACCTTTACCTTGATTAGCTTCTTTTAATACCAAAAAACATCCTACCGTTTATTAACCCTTAAAATAGGTAAAAAATACGATCCTACATGCGCATCCATTTGCCTATCCTTTAGGGGCTCCCCATCAAAAGGGCTCTTAATACAGACAAAAGGTTGAAAATACTGTCAGGGTTGAAATGTACGTCCCCCACGTGGGCGTGTAAAACCGGAAGTGACGTCAAAATCAAACAGTGTTGCCATATGTTTAGGTGACAACTTTAATCGGTCTCATAAGTTTTATTAAAAATAAGGGATGAAAATACACGTCCTATACGTAAGCGAGTAAACATAATTAGGGATAAAAGAAAGGTTGAAAATACGGTCCCACACATGGGTGTATGTAAAAATAATTAGGGATACAAGGGTTGAAAATACGGTCTCACACGTGGATGTGCAAAATAATTAGGGATGAAAAGGGATGAAAATACAGTCTCACACGCGGGTGTGTAAAAATAGGGATGAAAAAATACGTCATACACGTAAGCGAGTAAAAATAAGGGTGGAAAACCCGGCCCCCCACGTAGGCGGTCTTGTGACGTCAAAATCCAAGATGGCGGAAACAAGTGTCCGGGTACTACTGCTAATCCATCAGATGTGGTCAGTTCGAGAAGGATTTGAAGAATCACAGGAATAAAGCGAACCACAGTGCGAAGAATTTTAGAAAGTGATCTTAACTTTAAGATCTACAAAAAAGTGTATTCCCAAAAATTAACTACAGAAAATAAAAGAAAAGGGCTTTTATTGTGCTTCTTAGAACATTTCGTAGCAGGGAAGGTATCTCAAAAATTTGGTTTCCTGTTAAAAAAAATATTTTCTTTACGTCAACCAAAGAATGTCCAAAATAAAAGGGTTTACTACAACTGCTGAAAAGAAGCCCGAGGTTGAAATTGGATAGCCTTTTAATTCCAAGGTTACATTTTGCGGAGTCTGTCATGGTCTCATTGGCTGTTTCTATGTCAGGAAAAACTTGCGTACCTTTATTGAGAAAAGTGTCAAGGTAGATTCAGAAGTCTACCAACAGCATGTGCTTGCAAATTTGCTTTACGAAATTGAAAATATAAGTGATAATTATAGCTTTCAACAAGACGGAGCCCCCTCCCATACTTCCCGCAGCACAATAGGATTTTTACAAGAAAATTGCCCAGAAATTATCAGCCGGACTTCCGGCGGCCTAACAGCCTTGACTTAAACCTCGTTGATTACTGCATATGGGGAATTCTGGAAATTTATTGCTGGGATAGGTTTAGTCAACGCATTATAAATAATGAAGGGAGCTTCATCCATAATCAATTCGTATAAAAAGTAATTAATTTTTTTAATTATTATAAGTTTTGTTATGAACGAGTAAGTAAGCGAAGTACAGGTCGTAGGTACAAATACTACTCGAGGTAAACTTTTTATTTATGTATTTAATAAAATTAATAATAAGTTTTATTTAATTTTTTGTTTGTTACTATTTCTAGTTACCATTTGTATTGTTTTATAATTCTCAGGAGTATTTAATCTTATAATAAACACTGCCATTGAGTAATTCTGTTTAAAAAAGATTAATAAAAAATATCTGTTCACAAAGCAATCTCGACAAACCGGTATTTATTACTTAACGCCGACAAGCACCGTTCCACAAAAAATCGCCATTTTTCAGGTTTTGGTTTTACAATATTGATATTTTCAGACCTTATTTTCCCATAAATGTCCTTCTTAAAAAAATACTAGCCGGTTTGTAAATAGCGTAATTCGTTTTTGCAACGAGCTTAAACGCACCGATTTAATGAAATCATCGTAAGTCCGGTGCTGGCCAAAATTGGTAGGTTTTATTTTAAAGTGATAATAAGAACGTTTTGACTAATATCATAACCAAAAATCATTAAAATCCATTAACAAACAAAAAAGCTATTAAAGTTGAAATTATGTTCCAACTTAGTTTGGCCTACAGAGTTGAGTTAGTACAAACCTTCATATGAAGAATTTTATGTAATTAGCTAACAATCGACGTCAAGAAAGCTTACAAACATTATTTGTACTTTAATTTAGATAGAAAAGCGAATAAACCTATTGCCTCGATGCAAAAAAATGAAAATGTTATGGTTTTAAGGAATTGGTCGAGTGCATTGGTTAGAATCACAAAAAAGAAAATTGTATTGCTTTAGCGTGCTGTTCATTATTGAGGCCAGTCATATCTGTAACGTTTTTGGTTGGCAAAGTGATAAATAGAAGTTGTAGAATTGTTTTAACCTACCAGCTGGTTTACTGTATTGAATAATTTACAGATCTCTTTACTTAATTGTACCGCCAGATGATTATCAATTAGCAGTACTTTAGGGTGCAATTATTACTTTCGCTATGCACCTAAAGTTAAGTTGGCACCCGTCACGCACAGGACACACGCGCACGCACACGCACACGCACACGCACTCTCGCACGCACCCACCAACACACACACGCACGCACAGTCACACGCACACGGACACTCACATACCCGCATGCCAATGCCTTGAAGTCCGACAATTACAAGAAGTTACACAAACAAAAAGGAAGGCGAACTAACCGCTTAACAATGGTGAAGCGTTTACCCAATTTTTTAATTTATTAAAAGAGCAAAATTTTCATAAAAGGAAAATTTAGGTTTTAAAGTTAACAATGCAAGAACACAAAAATTTGTATTTTTAGGTTGCAAAGGAGAACAAAGTTGTTCGGATAAAAAAAGGTAAATTGTTTTATGGGTTTTAGATTGAAAATTTCAATTCCTTAAGAACCCAAAGAAAATTGATTCTTTAGGGTGCAATTATTGGTACTATCCGTAAAGTTTTGGTGTGGCAAGGATAAACAAAAGTTGAGAAGAACATAACCACGGTTACCTGAAATTGAATAAAAACAGACTCTTTACTTAATTGTACCGCCAAATATTATCAATTACATACTTTAGGTGCCAAATTTATTTCTATCAGTAAAGTAAGTTGGACCGTACAACAGGACACAGATACGCACACTACAAACTCTCGCAGCACCCACCAAACAAAGACGCAAACCATTACCGAACAAAACCCCAAAATGTTAGGTTTAAGGGGCAAACACCAAACCACCAAAAAAAAAACACCCAAAACCCCACAATCTTAAACCCTTTTGGGGCAATAAAATTAAAGTTGTGAATTGTTTTCCGTTTTAGTTTGAAAATTTTAAATTTCTTTATTAAATTTAGCCAAATTTTCAATTAAAAGAATTTAGTAATTAACCGCTTGACCAATAGTTGGCCAGCAAGCTACAAACCAAGACCTTAATTTATAGAAAACAGAACAAACCATACCCGAACCAAAAAACCCAAAAATGTTATGGTTTTAAGGTTGGCCGAATACATCTCTTTAGAACACCAAAAGAAAAATTTGCTTTGCGTGGCCCTGCAATTAAGGCCAAAAGTCTTATTTGTAACTTTTTGGTTGGAAAAGGAAAAATATTGTTGAATTGAAAACCCAAAATGGTTTATGGTTTTGAATATTTCGATCTCCTTAGAACCCCAAAAAATTTTATTCTTTAGCGTACTTTGTTCAATTATTAACCGCATATCTGTTGCACCGGCACGCAAACCCACAGGCACCAACACACACACCAAAGCAAGTACGGAATGCGGACCGAAAAACCTTGGAACCCAGAACAAAGCAATAAAAGATTTGCAACTACCGCTAACAAACACGGCCAAGCAACTTACAAACACAGTACTGAAAGTAAAAAGAAACAAACCCAAAGCTTCAGAAAATAAATTTGGTGCGCAGACCACCAAAAGCTTTTAGTTTGCGGTTGTTCTTTTAGGCCGCATTTTAATTTTTAAATTATAGAAATTGGTTTAACCAAAATTTTCATGTAAAAAATTTGGCGTAATCCTGACCAGCGACCAATAACGCCAAAAAGCACAAACCAGACAAAGAGAAACGCAAACCAGCCAGCAAAAACGCAAAAGAGGGAAGTACCGATCACGCAGAACCACCAAACAAAAGCTTTACGACGCATATAAGGCCAGCAACTGTCTCACACGCACACGGACACCGCACACCGCACACATGCACACCACCTAACGTTAACACACTAAAAGCTTGAGTACTAATGCTTTAGTCCGAAATATTTTATTTACTGTAGAGCTAGAAAAAGTTTTCATTAAAAATTTACGGATCGAATTAAAATACGCCAAGCAATTTACAAACATCATTTTACTTATTTAGTTAAAAAGGAAACAAATCATTTCTGATGCAAAAAAAAATATTATGTTTTCTTTGGCCGATTATTTGAACCCCAAAAGAACATTTTAGCTTTACGGCTTTCTTAAGGCCTCTATTTAACTTTTGTTGGCAAATGTAAAAGAAATTGAAGTTTTAACCTATATTTTCACGTTTGAATAAATTCAAATTAAGCAAGCTTCCCCCACACCACGACAAAAAGACCCCAAACCAACCACCAGCACAGCAACCCACCAACCAAAAGGCCCAAGACAACACCAAGCCCACCAAAAACACTAAGCAAAAAAAACACAGAACAGAGACGAATCCCAAACAGGACCTTCGTACGCAAAAGAGTAGAACATTCCATACGGTACCCCGCACCAAAACCTAGCTGCCCTAAGGCCCAACGAATGGATAATAATGTAAACTTCTTCTTCCTACATATATATTGTATTTGAAGGTAATATAAAAGAAAATTAAAATCAAATTTTGGTCTAAAAGACAGCCAATTTAAAAAGCTATAAACAAAATTGGGAAGGAGAAAATAAGATTGAACGAAATGTTTCAGTCGGTCTGTTAGCGTGACGGCAAGGGCAAATCCATTCAAAATTGCGTTTCCTGACTTTAGTTTTGCGTTCAAAATTTTTTTATTACGTTTCAAAATTTGTCATTAATTAGACCAAAATTATGAAACAAACTTTACCTACATTGGAAAAACTTCACTCTTACTATGTAAAAATGAAAACTTAGAAGGGGAAATACAGATTCTTCCTTAAGATAGAGTTATTTGTAACAACCTTTTTTGGTGGTTGTATTAAAAAATACGTTAATCTAAGATCATTAATTTATTTGGCGTAAAATTAGAGGAGTTTTTAATTATTTACATGTAAAATTGAGAAAGGCAACTTAAATTGCATTTCCTAGAACATATATTTTGGGTGTAATATTACATAAATAGTTATAGTTCCCTTTCTTTTAAAAATTGGACTCCGATCATTGTATTTCGCGCAATGCGTGACCACTTCTTGAGGGGGGGCACTTACAGAAGCGTTTCTGAAAGCCTCTATTTTTACTTCACTTGCTGCTGAATGTTAAAGCAGAAGACATTGTTATAATGGTTTTTACTTAATTTTTATTTTTGGTGCCATCAGAATTTTGGTGGTAAGTTATTTTTCAATTCATTATATTTTAAGCTTAAGCATTTGCTCTTTCCAGGCACTCCCGTACACTCACGTACAATCATTATAGTACTTATATTATTCCCTTATACTCACTTAAGGCACTTATTTGCTTACTTACTTACTCATACCTATATTTATATTTTAAATGGCTCTTAAGTTACTTATTTACACAAGTTTCTCTTCATTCAAATAATATCATCTTAAAATGCAATTTTAATATAATAAAACATCAAGAATACAATAAGTTTAGTGGATCGAAAATTCCTTCAAATACCTAGTTGATCGCGTTGTTACAAGAATACGCAAGGAAGATGTAGAAACACTTTCATACTGGTTGACCGTTCCGCATCCATAATTAAACACTGGAAGCTGTCTATAAGAAAATCATTATACTGAGGTATTTATGTGGTAAATTTTATATTTTTTAAGCTTAGCTTTAAAACCTTTTCTTTCCTCTCCTTAACCATCCATATATTGGGTAAATAAACTTAATTGCACATTGTTAATTTTTGATATTTATAGAAAATTATTATTGTTCATTATTTAGGTTTTGTTATTCCTTGACAAAGATAACATCGCGCTCGAGGCTGCATTTAATTATATATATTTTTTTAAATTTTTTACATTGTTTTTTTTTTTTATTAATTAGAGAAAGGAAAATAATTAAGCAGGTGAGAAACAAGCCGCATTTCAGGTGTGTTAACAAGGCAATATAGTAGAACCCTCCCTATATTTAATCAACCGATTGTGGACGAGACGGCATATAATTAGTGGTGAAAGGTTAGTAATTCAATTTTTTAAAAATTTGTATTTAGAGATTACATTTGGCGTTTATTCAATGTACAAATTACATCACCATATTATTATTATTATTGTTATTATACTGGCCATTTAAATTTTCTTAAACCTACTTCACCACAACAATATTATTTTTATTATATATTAATACAAATATCGATAATAATGATGATACAAAAGGTAACCACTCTTTTTAAATTTCAGTCATAAAGGCACATCAGCTATTAAAGCAATTATCGTAACCAAGCTAATTTCCGATATTTCATCAACTTTTTAGTTTAGTCTACTTACAGAAATTTTTTTCATAATTTCAGATTATAATGGGTCCATCAATACGTCAAACAAAATTTTAAAACCCATCAAAACAACAAGCTATAGTTCATTTTTGATGTTAACCAAGTATATAAATTAAAATAGAAACGTCAATTAAAAAAAAAGGCTGCTTAATATTAAGTGATGGGTTTTTTATGTCCGGTCCCAAAAATGCTATACTTACCGCAGCTGCTGTTGTCCCTCACGCAGCGCTCAAGAAACACTTTTTATAATGGGATTAAAACAGCTGCTTCTAAGAAAATCTACCTAGGTGTCAATTTAACAATAACAATAAATACATGTCTTCTCACACTCCTCCGCCATTTCTCTAAAATTGCCGAAAAACTACTTTTGGGACATATATAAAATAAAGTAAAACAAAATCCAGAAACCAGAAACACTTTTATATTCAACATATTTCTTGATAATTACATATATGTATAACATTTAATTGTATTGTCATAATGATAGTGGTTTATATTAAACTTGCAAAATTTCTTTATGTAAATTGGTGTTAAGACGCTGATCTACCAGATGTTTTTCATCGCTTGACACCTTCAAATTAATCTTGAAATTTATAATTGTTCAAATATATTAACTATAAATGTCAGAAAGGTTAAGTCCGGTTGTCCCCATATGTTCCCATTTCATTATAAGTATTTCAGAAAATAAGAATATAGAAGCTATAAATTACAAAGTCAAATTTAATATTAGGCTACTTAATACTGATATATCAAACAAAACCGTAAACCACAAAATGAAAACTGCTGACAATACTAATGGAAATACGAGGTCTCGTTTATTGCACAAAGGTTTATTAACATAACCTTAATGACCTTAAACAGATTCCTTGTTAATTTAAACTTATTGATATGAGATTATTTTAGATAAAAATTAAAAACCGTTCTAATAATAGTAATAATATTTATTGCTGGTTATATGCAAATAAACGGATAAACACTTACAGTGAGTGGCCATAAAAAGAAATGTATGTATCATTATTTTATTGCCTTAAATTTAAAACTGCTTTCAAAATCTATGATGCCGTATAATTCCATTGCGTTTATAATTGTATTCTTCTCTTGTCAAACTTTTAAAGTTTATTAAATACAGGAAAGGTTAACATTACGTTACCTTAATACTTGTTTGTTCAATATCCACTTTCTGTAGGTTTGGGGAAACGAGGTCCAAACTTGTTAATGACTTTTCTCTTTATTGTTACATCTTAGTGTAACTTTTTGTTTTTCTAAATTTGTAAAAATAACAAACACATACTAATTCTAACTTGTTGTTGTTATTGCTTCATCATTTTCGAAGTAATTCACGTTTTAAGTTTGGATATTGAACAAAGTTCAAAAACTCAAACTGCTTTTAATTCTTTTTTGGATATTGAACATGTTTATGTGGAGATTGAACACTCTTGAATAAATATTATTCTTTTTGGTTATTTTGTTTTATGTTCAATAGAAATTGACTATGTATTTTGTGTTAGGAGATAGTTTGGGTTTTGAAACTAAGAGTATTTTGTAATTATAAATAATTTTAGTTTGGTAAGTTGTTTATAACAATTGTATTTCAAAAAAAAATTAACACTACTATTTCTGGATAATTTATATAAAAGAAAAAAAAAAGAAAAATGAAAAGTATTTTTAATCAACTCTACGAAAAGTAAAAAAACATGATTTTTAATATTGCTTTATAAAAAGCAATGTCTTGCTCCTCTTGCATAAACTTTATAGCCTCTTTCAGATGTTTACTTTTGTCCTCTTTTAAGTGTCCAGGTTTTTGAAAACTTAATTTCGGTAAATCTGCATTGGTTTTATGCCTTGCTTTTAGTAAATTAACTGTCTTTACATCATCTAAAAAGGACAATCTATATGACAATTTCCAAGTTTCGTCCTTTTTATAAACAATATGTTTTACTTTTGTATACGGTACTAAAGTATATTTCAAAGATGCTGCAGCGATATGATAATTGAAAAAATCATTCTTCTGCATTTGGAGTACTTGGAAGACTAACTTGTTTTTAGGTATTTTACATAAACACCGTAGAAGCCCAATTGGGCTAAAAATTTCCAATCTCCTAATGTATCTTTCAATAACCGAATGTGCTGCATCTACTTCTTGTAGATTTCCGTGTCCCGGTTCAGAAAACTTCTGCTCAATTGAATAGAGGTTTTTGGATAAGCCAGAGTTTATAAAATATTTAATCGCCGTTGACATTACCGAGTTCTT